>WAAG01015144.1:3860-18419 GCA_013390105.1 Tichodroma muraria | reverse complement strand
CAGAGCATGTTTGTCTTTTATTACACTGGGTTTTTTTACTACATACCTCTTTTCAGCTCTGTTCTTTTGTCTTGTGGAACGTGGTCCAGATGAAAAATAAAAGTTACAGATAAAATTATTGGAAGACTGGATATGCATAATTATTTTGTAATTTTATTTTAATACTAATATTTTCTATTTTTCTTTCCTTTTCCACAGAGGGTATGAACTGTATGAACAAAGATCATGGGTGTGCGCACATCTGCCGGGAGACACCCAAAGGTGGGGTTGCCTGTGAATGTAGGCCTGGCTTTGAACTTGCCAAAAACCAGAAGGACTGCAAATGTAGGTAGATGAAGATTAAATTTCAAATGCCCCAAAATGTCTTGTTTTCTTCATTGTTGTTATGTTCCAGAAGATGTTAACTTTGTTTTAGCCAAAGGTGATTTGCAATTTTAGTAATGAGTGGTTTGTTGCTGTAGAAGGTGCATTTGGGGATGGAGAAGAGGGATTGAATAATAGAATGTTGGCTCAGTTATCAAAATGATAACTTTTCTACTTTCCTATGAATGCAGAAAAGTGAAGGATCAGTTTAATCCAGACTTTCTTCGTAAAGCAATACAAATAAAGCATAGTGGATTCTGGCTTGCAATATTTTGAAGGTCCACAAGGGTGGATGCATCAAGGAATTTAATGATAAACCCACTAGGGCTGCCAAATTAAGAGTGTCAGTTCCAATTTTTTTAAAAGACCAAAATGATTGTTTTAGTCTTGATTCCACTGCTCACAGTTTAGAATTATTACTTGGAAAACATGCAGCTGCATCATATATACTGTTCCTCAGAGAAAAGCCCAGAGTGGTGTATTCTTGAAGCTGGGATGCTTAAGATGCAGATACTCATTAGCCCACAAAATTAGAAATTGTTCTGTACAGGTTCAAATAATTGACCTCAGCATTGTCATCTGAAAGCTTCGGAGCTGAGTCTTTCTGATGGCTTCAGTGAGTCTTAGATCTGAGTCCAATAGCTTGCATCCCTACTTGGTAGCTTTGAGAGAGACAAAAAAAAGTGCAGTAAAACAACATAAAATGTTTGCTGCTTTGCACAGAGCCAGTATTTTTGAGACAGTCCTTCTTACACTTCAGTTTTTTTCTTCCTGAGATCTCCAGTATGTAAACACATGTAGATGATATTAGTTCCCAAGTACAAAGTCAAAATAATCACTTTTGAATGTCATAAAGAAATGAATGCCACAGAGTATTGTACATTCTGATTTCTGCTCAGTATTAAGAGGCTACACAGGGCCAAAGGCAAAAACACAGAGAAAAATGCCTTTATGGTAATTTTCGTTCTCGATGTTTATTAGAATTGAATATTGCATGCTGTTAATTGGAGTGCAACATCAGCTACATTGGTGAAGTGTGGGAGGATGTTTACTTATGTTGTTATTATTTGTTTCTTCAAATTCTTAAATTCTTTGGGAGTTTCAATAATAGATGGTGGAAGGAGGATTAGAGCCTTTTTTGGAACATTATTTCTAGATGTCTCAGGGTTTAATAGAGTAAAGACTTCAATTTATTCTGTGCCCTCTGGTGTTCAAATTGTAGTTGGAAGTATGATGAACTTTTGGTAACAGACTTCTGAATAGGGACACTGAGTTTTCCAAGGCTGCAGAGCTTACTTTGAAGCACACCAGCCTCTAAACCCACAGCACATTCTGCAAGTATGATCCAGAGTCTTATTTAAAATAATTACTTCTAGTCCTTCCAAATGCACAGAAGTATAGAGGTGTAGCCAGATAGCCTGGAACAATAATTGTGAGATTACAGCAGGCTATTTTTAGAAGCCTAGTTCTGAAACCAAATCTCAGCTTTAAAAAAAAAAACTTCTTCACAGCTAATCATTTCAGTGGAATTGGCTTAAATCCTTACCTG
Organism: Tichodroma muraria; assembly: GCA_013390105.1. NCBI lineage: Eukaryota > Metazoa > Chordata > Aves > Passeriformes > Sittidae > Tichodroma > Tichodroma muraria. Next base: position 16,507 of record WAAG01015144.1, on the reverse strand, counting down.
TAGTTTTGCAACTACTCAGTGCAGCTATGTTGAAGAGCTAGACACTTCCCACTTACCAGCCTGGACTGGGTCTGTAGCCCTGTGTAACAGGGACTGGTAGGGTCTGATGCACCCTCGTAGCACCCTGTATCCCTCTCAGTTTATGCTGGTTTATCATGGTCCTCCAGGAGTCCATGCCCTTCAGGGTTTGTCAGAGCTTGCTGCTCTGGTTCTTTCATGTGAACACGTGACAGAGAGTGTAGTACCTCAGTACACCTAGTACCTCTCTGGGGGAATTTTTATCAGCCTGTTTGCAACTCAATCAGACCACTGGGAGAGGTTTTCAAATGTATTGGCCCAAGACCTTTAGTAACGATTCAAGTCTTCCTCAAAGGAAGATGTTAAAATAAGTTAGAGAGCAGAAACACTAGGAGGAAGGCTCCATGCTTTTTTTGCATTCATCACATGATTGTCATTACATGCTAGTTACATAAACACATCCCATCTTAGCATTTACCTTCACATGCTGATAAGGCAGTCACTCTTGCTTCACTCAGTGTCCATGATGATCAGTGCTCATTAAACAGGCTTGTGTTCAGTAGCTTCCTCTCCATAACTTAGTGTCATGCCTTTCCTGCTGCACAATAGGACAGCTATTATTGTAATTATTATATACTAATTATTATGTACTAATATTACATTACTACTACGTAATAATACATAATACTGTTTAAACTCTATTGTGAACATAAAATTTCTAATTCCCTCGTGGATTTTCCCATGATATTTGTTACTGTAATATCAAAGTGCTTTGTAGACATTTGTAATGTATTTTCAAAATAGTCTTCTCAAGTTAGAAAGTACTGCTTTGCCCATCTTACAAAAGAGAAATGAATATAAAGATACTAAAGTAATTTAGTAGTGATGGGTGATTAACAAGAGGTGCACAGAACCCAGCTAAGTATTTACAGCATGTTACTATGATCCAAGCCAAACTCCTGATGGCTCCAGCTGTAGCTGCGAATGCCACGGAGATAGGACGATAATATCAGTAACCTGCAATAGAAGAGATTCAGGTGATTTGCCATGCTCTAAGTAGGAATTCCACAGTGAAGGCAGAAATAGGTTAGAGTTTTTAGGGCTCTTTTCACTGTTTGAAAAGACAGAAAAGTCCATTTCTGGTGTGCTACTCACTCTACAGATGAGAAAAGATTCCCAGGCTGTTTCCACAACCCTGACTTTCCCCAGCTTCACTAGACACTAAATGAGACAGGAGCATTTTCTGCATTTGTCATTAAGTTATCCTGACACAATAGGTCTATGTATAAGTCTGGTATTTTGTAGCTTTTGAGTGCTCAAGATTGCAGCCTTAGTGGTTTCTTAGTGTAAATTTTAAGTATGCAATTTCTAGTTGCCCAACGTGTTAAGAAAACCCTCAAGTGTTGAGTCTCAAAGGGACCTCAACAGGCCATCTAGAAATACACCGAGCAGAATCACACAGATCCATACGTGATTCCTCAGATGAGCTGCATCCTTTAGATCCAAAGCATCAGTAAACTTCAGCTTCTGGGAGTTTACTGCTACTCCTGTAAATTACTTTAATGGCCTCTGGTGTATGCAAGCCCAGAAGAAGATTATGCATTGTCAGTAATTTTCATAGATACTTGCTGGCAGCAGAAAGATACCTCAGAGCAGTCAATTTGATTCCAGATTATGTTGAAAAAAAACATGGGGCTTTACGTCCTCTTTCTACATCTGTATCCATGATAGATACTAAGATCCTGCTCTGGAGCATGATTGCATTACAAGTTTTTGATAAACTGAAGACTTTTTTCCCCAAATATGAACAGACCAAGACATTTTATGTTCCTCTCTTTCTTAGCTGGAAGCTTAAAAATAAGAGGAAACCTAAAGCAGATTCACATACCTTCAAGTTGCAACCTGAAAGAGTTATAAACAAGTAAAAGCTGAATCTTTTAATGAAAAATGCTGGGTAACCCTACCTACAGCTGTTTCTATCTGCCTCCTTGGATAATAATGATTTAAGTGAGCAGGAAAGCTAGTGCAAAGTAATTCTAAAAATCCTGTCTAGTACTTTTACAATAAAATGCCAACCTCCCTATGCCAAGTGGCAGCTTCTCAGCTCCTGCTGACAGTGTCCTCATGCAACTGTTTGCTGTCAGTACAAAGATCCACAGAATGTTAAAAATGTATAGCCATACTAAAATAAATCATGTAAGCAATGTTGTGTGCACAGCTTTATCACATAGAGGTGCCCATATATTTATGTAAATAATGTATTTAATGGCCAATTTAGTTAAGAAGTAGTGCAGTTTTCTAGTTACTTGGAATAACAATATGCTCATTTGAGAAGCCCATTCTACAAAAATGAAATACCTGTCTTGTGACAAATTCTGTGGCATCTGAGCCATGGTATGTATTTCAGTCCACTTGTGGCAGGATCAGGATACTGTTGTCTTGGGCAATTTTTTAAGTTACTGAGTAATAAATGCTAGATTAAATAATTGGCCGTATGTTTTCAAGTACTTCTTGTCCTGGCCATGTAAGATGGAAGAAACCATGAAGAGAGTTCTGTGAAACTTCAGAAAAGCACTGAAGATGGGATTTAGGCTGTAGAGGGAAGCCAAATTCTGGTATTTTCTGTTCTCTGGGGAGTTTGGCATGAAATAGCAATAACAATACTTAGTGGAATACTTGCATTAAAATCCCTCTTGTTCTTTAAGATGTCATTTCTCTTTCAGACAGTTGTTTCTCATTTTTCATGATCAAAATGTCAATTCTAGACTAGTCCATATATTTCTCTGGGCGTAAGCACTGGCCCTCATGCCAAGCTGTGTCTCAGGCCTGTTTGTCTCAGCCCAGTCAAACTTGAATAGGTGCTGCTGATTCCAGTGTGGGCAGGTGGACAGGTAGGGCCATCGTGCCACCTGCCAGGGCCTGAAAGGTGTCTGACCAGCCCGGGACCCTGAGCATTGTAGTCAGTGAAAATAATTAATCTGCTTTGAAGGCAGTTTGAAGCCCCAGTGTCAGCCCTAAAGCTCTTTTTCCATGTGGCAGAGTATTGGGAGAACAGACTGGTGATTTGGCTGCCAGCACTGGACATGTCCCACAGGGAGTGTGTGTCATTTGCAGGGCTTCTCTGCTGTTTACAGGGCATTTCTCCCAATAAGGGAAAGAGCCCAGCATTTTGACTGCACTTAAGACACATGCAGATGCTGAAGCACTGTCAAAAGATGGTGTCCTTTGGTCTGGTTTTAAATCTGCCGTGTGGGAATAAGTATATCTAAGTTCTAACAGATATGTGAATATTCTCCTTTGGTTAAAAAGAAAAGAAAAAGAAAAAACCTCCTTGTTTTCCATCCCTTTTATTTTAACATGACTTATGATATTTTAAGGTGATCCGTGTCTGTTGTAATTTACCATTTTGCCTTTGTTTGCCTCTTTAATGTCAGACTCTGAATGAGCACACAGTTGTTTGCATGGCTGCGGAGTCCAAATTTATCAGAAATAGTTTTTAAAATTGCACTTCATGAATTCTCATTAATATTGCTTTAGTTCTTTCTGACAAAAATGGAGTAGATCTGGATGTCCATTTGATTTTAAATAAGTAATGATTTTCTTTCTCTAAGCAAGAGAAACTTCCCACTCTATCACTGCCACAGAAAGAGGGCTAGAAGACATTTGAAGTGACATATTTTAAAACTGGATTTTTTACCAATTTCACCTGTAGAGCTGTCAAACTTCAAAATGTTGACTCAAGTTACTTTAAATAAATAAATAAATTGTAGTCTAGACAGAAATTCAAATCCTTCCAAAAAGTTATTTTACTAATGTTTCTAGGAGACAGGAAAAGGAACTGACCTACATGTGCATTCATAGACTGGGTAGAACGGGAACCAGTAACTTTAATATGCAGGGAAGCTGTAAAAGTGTGTGATTCTGCTGGATTTGCTATAAATGCCATCAGTCTAGTGCAATTTTTTCATTGACAAATATAGTAAGGAAAAGTTCCTCGTATTACGTGGGTCAGAGCAAGAGTATTAAGATATTTTCATCTCTGCCAGCAAAGGCTTTCTGCAAGGAATGCCAAAAATAACCACAGCAGTCACATTTTTTAAATACGCACTTTGTTACTGATTGCACTTTAAAATCCTCAATAAAAATACTGTTGGCTAGAAATGTATTTAAACATCTGGCATAAACAACACCTTTAAGTTAATTTGTGATGGCACTGCAGTCCAACAAGGATAGAAACTCCACATAGTCCTAGAGGCATATGGGGTCAAGTAATAAGCATGTCTTAACTGCAAAGGTGGAAACTTTAAGAATAGAGAATTGACATAGAATTTTGTTTGCTTTGCATCAAAAATAAAACCCAAAATGTTGCTGTGTATTGAAGGGAAATAAATGTTGCTTCCTTTGGATGCAAAGCAGACTGATTTGCTTCAGCTATTTTTTCACAAAAATACATTATTAGGTAAGCTATGAAAGTGGAGAAGGAGAAAGAATGCCCAAGGGTGGCTGTTGCTTAGGGGGCTTTGTAATGTAATTCCTTGCAAGTTTAGGATTCTTACGATTTTGGGTATATTCTCTCCTCTGTCTGGTTGGACTGAACCCACAATTTCCATTTTCCAGTCTAGTGCACAAACTGTCAAGCTCCAAAAAGGGGGCATTGGATCAGGCAGGTTTCCCCATCTTTCTCATTGCCATTCTCTCCAGGTGGATTTCACAGTGATATTCCTGGAAAGTGAGGTGGGACTCCAGGCAGTCTTGTCTTCTCAGAGATTAATTCTTGCCACCAGGCACCGAGGCTATTCCCTCTCTGTCTCTGAACAGCACAAGGGGTTTTATTCCAAGTGTTCAGTGGGAAGGACCAAGGATGCTTGCACCTGTACTGGCCTCAGGTCTGTACTCACTGACTGGAGAGGCGGACAATTCCTATTGTGATCTTTGCCAGAATTCAGAAGCTGAAATTGTAAACTTGTGGTTCCCATACTGGCAGGAGGTTTTAACGGGAATTCTGTTGGGTATGCTGTGGTGGGTCTCCCTCAGTTGCTTTTTTTAGAATTGTTCCATTTTAAGCTAAATACTGCAGTGATTACTAAGAGTGACATGGCTGCTCAGCACTGAGGCACTCGCACCAGAGGTGGGATATTTCATTTCTAGTTACTGTGATGGAAAATTCCAGTCTACTCCATTTTCAGGAGCTAGAATTAAAGCAGGGTCGCTGAGTTCAGCGGGAAAATATATGAATGTAGCCCTCTTGCATTAGATACAACCTCAGATCTTAGTTAGATACATGATTTTCAAATCCTGTTAATCATTATCTTGGTTTTACTGTATATTGCAACTTGCTACCCTGCCTCTTTTATAAATTCTTACCTAGAAGAAAAATTCTGCTAATATCAATGTGAGGAAGTTCCTTCTGATTACCGGGAGTCATTATTTAAATAAATGTAGTCTACATTTAAATTACCTTAATATTTCAAAACACTTACATCTTCTGAAATGACGAGTATATAACTAAATAATGGCATATTATTGGATTTTCCCCAATATATACCAGTATATATTTACCAGTAAAGAACCTAGTCCAAATAAAGACAGTAAATTGAATTCAGAAATCAGTCAGATCAGAACTGTTATTCAGTATCAAAGTGTGCAGCTGCAAAGGATGCAATGACACAGGGGCAAGTGAGAGGCTTTATTAAATGGTGCTAAGCAGCTTACTATTTTAAATCTGTTTTTTCTTAGCTGGCAGAAATTATATCCATCATGTGACAAAGGAAATTAATTGAATCTGATCTATAAATTCATGTAACCTTCAAAACTCTACCTATTCTCACAAAAAAATGATTGCTTTAATGCATGTTTAGTACTTTTTCACCAGAGGACATTTGAATTGCTAAAAACAGTTCTGTTCTTCACTATTTTCCTGGAAGTGAAAGTGGCATCTCCAGTGCTTCCTTCCTGGCTGAGGCCAGCACCTGGCAGAGCCATAACAACTGTGTACTTGTGTTGCAGAGAAGAAAAGAAAAAAAAAACATTTTTAAATGGTTTATTTTTAAACTTGTTGCTTTAGGGGGGCCAGCACTTGATATAGTAGATTTCAAGACTTTTGTGGTTCTGTTCTTGCTGCTTGGTCTCTGCTTCTTCTGCCGAGAGAATGATGGGGCAACAAAAGGAGCGATGCTGTCTATAGACCAGAAACTATAAATTTGTATTGGTAGAATGTTGATTTCATCATGGATATGAAGCATGTAGCTTTTAGGAAGATATGGAATTGGCTAAGAGTCACACTAAAATTATTAATACAAATAGACTGGGGAAAATGCTTTTATTTTTATTTTTATTTTTTGCTTCACTGTATGGATTGAGGCTAGGACATGAGACAGGCAGAAGGGAGGGGGCAGAAAGAAAGAAATGGAAATAATTGCAAGCACAAATGTTATGTTGCCTTATGTCTTGGTATGTTACTGCTCTTCCGTGTTCTGAAAGGCTCTCAAGACTAATTGGTTTCATTGTCATTTTATTTATATATACATATTATACACATTCATTTGGGGCTTAACTAGTAACCTGTAACTATGGGAATGGAGGCTGCCAACACACCTGTGATGACACAGATACTGGTCCTGTGTGTGGTTGTCATCAGAAGTATGCCCTGCACTCAGATGGCCGAACCTGCATTGGTGAGTACTTCTCTGCAGCACGTTTGATTTCGGGTTGCTCGGAATCTCCTTGCCGTGGGTGTTGGTGTGTGTGTGTGTGTCCCACGCGGGCTCAGCGCTCACAGAAGGGTCTTCCAGCAGCTCCTGGCTCAGCCAGGCACACAGAGAAGCGTTTGTGTGTGTTCTGTCAAAACGCTCCCTAATGAAGTGTCCCCCTGTTACCCGTTTGTAACTTTTGTTTCCGTTCGTAACTATTTTTGAAGTAAAACGGTGTAGAGCATTCATCATTTTGAATGAAATTCAGTTCCTCAGTTCACTTTCGTTAGTCAAGACTTCTGTGCCTGAGCAAGGTTAGAAAAATTACCTCCCTTTCTGAGCTGTTGCCAGGGAAAAAGAGTCATCATTGTGTGCTTTCTTCCCTGGTGTTTTTCGTGATTCTAAAAACTACAACACCTGTAGTGACTAAGCTTTCATTCAGAATATCAGTAGGAAAATGCTGGTCAAGACATGGAACATCTTGGCAGATGCTTTGTAAACATTTATGATTATAAAATGTATAATTTGCTTAACACCATTTCTTTCCACTCCACATAAAAAAAAAAAAAAATACATCAAAAAGTGCGTTTTTGCATAGTGCAAGTTAACATTTGAAAATTCTTACAGATCAGAACCTGAAACCCATAATGGTTTTCATTGGCATTGCAGACCTGTTGACTTTGTTTGTTTGTGTTATTTCAAGTTCTTGCAAATTCTTAGTCATTTCCTGAGGTTAAAAAAACACAGACACATATTTAATATATTTTCTCTCCTATACTGCAAGACAGAGCATTTGAAACCCGTGGAAATCTGTCCGTTAACTTTAGCCAGCCTGTCTTGGTCAGATCCATGGCATAAAGCTCTGTGGCTGCCCAGAGCCTTGTTCACTTTTGAGGGGTTTAATTGCACAAATTGTGGGGTAGGGCGAGGTTTATGCTGGCAGAGGTGAAGCTGAACGGGGCTCAGAGCTGGGCTCTGCCTTTTTGTCTGCACAAGGTGTGTGTGAGTGCAGGGGGTCTCTCAGCAAGTGCCTCTGGTAGCAGAGAGAGCTCCATCCTGCAGCCCCTGTCCTGTGGCTGTTCCAGATGGGAGAACTTGCAAGAGTGACAGCCTTGAGAGCAGGGTTTATTGAATGGATAATTGATCTTCTATTTATTGTTGTTCGCTAATATCCTTGGATTGATGTTTTATTTTGTCCAGAATGTAAAAAAATTATTTTAAAAGCTGTGTACATTGCATCTATTTTNGTTGTTCGCTAATATCCTTGGATTGATGTTTTATTTTGTCCAGAATGTAAAAAAATTATTTTAAAAGCTGTGTACATTGCATCTATTTTTTTTTTTTTTTACTTTTTTCCCCATTTTTGTAATGTAATACATACAACTCCATGTTACATTCCTTGGTCTTGTGATGTAAGTCACATATTACTGCCTGTGCTGATTTTCTTCCCTCTAAAATAGTTCTTTCTCTTAGAATACTTCTAATTTTTTTATTTATTTTTTTACATTTATTTATTCCTGCTTTCTGGTGATGGTTCCTGATTGCCTGTCTTGTCTGATAACTGACGTTTATTAATTATTTACAGAGAAAAAAAAAATAACAAACAAACTCAAACAAAAGCCTCTATTGCAGCCTGATCCCATCTAGAACTTGTTAAAAACAAAACAAAACAACTTCTTGTTACCACTCAACCATGTAGACTTGCCACAAACAAAACCTGCCAGCCTCCTCCTCCTCCTCACTTCAGTGATTCCAGTGTTTGCTGTCTTCAGTGGTGTATATATTCCAGGCATCACTGCAAGAATGCAAACTTCTGCAATGCCAGATAAATACTTGTTGACCCTTTGTCTAACATATTTTGTCTTCGTTTGCTTGTCTTAACCTTTTATTTTTTTTTATGTTTGCTGCATGTGAAAGTCCCCACTCGCATTTTCGTTTTTTGTTTTCCTAATGAGAATTTCCCTTTTCCTACAAACCATTTTATTTACCCAGCTGCTGCTTCTCCATTGCTCTCCTGTATCAGAAATCTTTAATTTTGTTTCACCTACTGATCATCTCTTCCCACACTTGTGACTGTTTCTGTGTATTTCTAACGAAGCTTAACCAAAGTCCTCATTATGCTGTATGAAACTCTTACATGTAGGATGTCAGAGATGTCAGAGACTACCTTGTAAAGTGACCTCTGATGACATCCTTCTCACTGCATGCTAATAAAATTACTAAACCCTGTTCTTGCAGCATCTTTCCTAGCATTGAATGTTTAGCTAGTAGTGTTTCATAGACAAGCAGGCAACCAGCACTGCCCAAATTGATCTTTTTTTGTGTTTGTTTGGTTCGTTGTTTGTTTATTTTTGTTGTTGTGACTGTTGCTGTTGTTTAATTTGCATGCTGTTGTTTCGTTTCTCAGTGTGTCAATGTGTACAAGGCTATGGTGCATCCGTGCCCATCCATCACCGGACTCTTCTCGCACTCTCTCTGTCTGTCAGTCTTCTGCCTGCCACCTTCAGATCCTGGTGCCCTCATTAGCCTAGTTTGTCTTCAGTAGTTTGTTTAACTAGCCTTCCTGAATTTTAATTTTCGTCATTAACACCTCTCTGGGGCACCCATGTCAGCTGTCTTGTTCTCCAGTAGAAATCCAGCATCCTCTGTGTGTGGTTAATTACTTCTTCCTTCTCACCCTCTTTCTTCCTTCTCTCCCTAAATGTCCCTTTAATTTTTTCCTGGGTTCTCAGAGGGAATTAACTCTCTAACGGGGATTTAGTGCTTTCATGCCTTGCTTCTTGGCTTTGGCTGTGCCATGCCAAGAAACTGTCTTAGGCAGCGGAAAATTGGGCTTGTGATTAACCAACTGCTCCATGTTTGTCCCTTACTTGTGTTTTAGAGAAGGATGAGGCTGCAATTGAGAGTTCTGAGTACAATGCCACGTCAGTAGCTGATGTGGACAAGCGGGTGAAACGGCGGCTACTTATGGGTAACACTTTTCTTCCACTTCCTTTGTTGTGCTCTCACTTTTGTCTGTATGTATGTGGGGGGGAGGTTCTCTTTTGGTCTCATTTGGTTTTGGTCTCCTTTGGTTTTGGTTTGGCCTTTTGAGTTTTTTTTTAACCTGACTTCATCTGTGTGGAAAGTTCACCAATTTTGTTGAGTTCTCATCTGTTGTACAACTTCATTCCTTGTTTTTAAACTTTTTTTTCTCTAATGCTGCAGCTTTAATGTTCAATTTTCTCTGCATAGAAAGGAGCTTTTGCTATTAACCTTACTTAGCTTATGCAAGCTACTTTTTACATGTGATTTGTGTGTTTGTGTGTGTTACTGTAGAATTCCTGAAAAATCTCCTGTTGCAGACCTGCCTATTGACTTAAAAGTGGATGATGATGATGATGACGATATAAACCAATGTTCCATTACATCTGTGGTCTTAAATGAACAAGTGTATTTGCCTAATTAAAATTTCCTGTTCTTTTGATTGAAGTGTAAATATTATGACTGGAAATTCATTGATTTTCCTTTTGAAATCACAAAGATTTCACCTTTGTGCAGCTATTTTAGTAAGCACTGAAAGGTCTTTCCCTAGTGACTAGTGAGCTTCTGTACATTCTTCTTTCTGCTTGTTTCTCTGTGTTGTTGGAGCCTGAGAGTGGGAGAGAGTAGGAAGTGCACTGAACAGTGAAGATAATTCTTTAGCTTCTGCTCTCAGTTAACCCATTGCACACCCTTGTGCTTGTCTCCTTCACTTTACATTTCGGGCTGTTAGTGAGAAGAGCCTTTTGGGAATAGAAAGGGTCGAGTGGCTGGGCCTCTGCCAGACTTTGCATGAGACAAAGAGCACAGAGTAGCACAAACTGCTGAATGATGCTTGGAGGTTTTCAGGTGGTTTTTTTCTCTGTATTTTCCACTCTGATGCCCTACTCACCTCATAAAATTATTTCCACTAGGTTTTGGACGTAGTGACCATTGGTGAGATGCATCCAATGGACCCACTTAGAGGACAGGGATTCATCACCCCAGAAGAGATTCTGGCAGGACAAAATTCTGCTTTCTTCCCTCAGGGTTACTATTTCTTTTCTTAAAACCATTGAGTTTTTTGCAGACTGTCCTGCTAGCCTTTGGAAAGCTTAGGTCTTCCTATGAGCATCCATATCTATCTGGAGTGACCACCTCGAGGAGACCAAATCCTCACTTTGAATATTTTAGTTGATTGCTGGGCTAATAGTTGCAGTAGGTGGAAATATTTATGAACTTTCCATATCTTTTGTATCTTGTCATCCATGACAAATAATCCATTTACCCAGAGGCCAGCATACTGTGTAGGAAATGGCGTACTGTTATGACTCTGTAATGGTATTAGATGACAAGATTGAGGTCAAATATCTTCCTTCATGTGAAAACCTGGGCATATGTTCCCTTATTTTTAGATTATCCATGATTTTTCATTTCCAATTAGTTAGCAGATCTAGCAAGTGGCCCATATAATTTTATTTTTTAATGATACACAATTTCAAATAATTTAACCTAACACAAGCTATGAGAAGCTCATCTTGCTTTATAAATATGCTGTTAACATTTCTAGCTATAACTTCAATAAGACTCATAGTCTCACAAGAAGTCAGGAAAATAAATGTGCCAAAAGGCCTCTAGACCACTGAAAACTCCAACCCTTTGGGTCTCAATGGTGAGTTTGCCCAGCCACAAATAGTATGTACAGTACTTTCTAGAGGTAATGAGCAACATAGTGCACTGTTGCTGCCTCACCCTCTGAAAAAAATAAATAAATATCCAACCTGAAAATAAGCTTACATTGCTTCCAGGAGTCCAGGAAAAAGCATTTAAAAGTTTAGCATTAAAAAGATTAGTAATAGCCTTCTTAATTACACCAGGTCTGCTAGTTCCAAGCTGAGCATAGACCCTAGAAATAGGCTTAGGGAGATAGTTTAAAATCTAGTTTGCAAAATACATTTTTGAACTCTTCGGTACCTCCTGTATTAGCAGGTATCAGCTGAGAGCTGAGAGTTTCTGGACATGCTGCATTTAAACCACTGATTCCTTAGAAAAACATTAACTAGAGAGGAGAAGAAATTTAATTAGTGAGTGAGATCTGAGTGGGTGGCCTAATATTTAGGGACTTTCCTACTTGTTTGTTTCTGCTGATTGCTGATACTCAGAATTTTTTTTAATGCAATCTTACTCATTTCCAAAGTGTAGTGGCATTTCCATGAGCTTCCATGTCTTCAGATGTTTTCTAAACAGCTGGTTTTGGAAGTACTGGAAGGCTCCCAGGAAACTTTTTTCCCAGTTTTTCTAAATGGACTGTGATTTTTGACCCTCTTGCAGGCAGTCTGGGAGAGTAGGAAAAGTAGACAACTTTATGTAATTTTAGTAATCTGATGAAAGGTGCTTTCGGTTGCCAGGCCTGAGATGATAATTGCTAGTCCCCTGTCATTTCCTGCATGCTATCAAAATTACTACGATCTATAGAACCCTTAATGTCAGCCAAGGCTCAGAATAAGCTTGTCATAATTGCTTTAGAACAGAGTTGCTGTCAGACAAGGCTGCCTGTAGCAGTCATTTTGCTACACCAAGATTGGCCACCTCTGTGTCTCAGACTGGCTCTTACAGGGGCCTGTGTCCGAGTCATGCTGTAGTCCTGTGTCTTGTGGCTAAATCTTAAACAGAGAAAATTAGATAAATACACAATTTTCCTTCCTGTTAGATGCATCCTTATCTAGATCTTGTGAGGCAGATGAGAAACTGGTCTTCTCTGATGACCTACAAGAGACTTCCCTTTAGAGCTGTCCAAAGATGCTTAGGAATTTTCCTCCAGCTTCTTCACAATGTCTGGACAGACCCTGAGGGCTTCCAGCTGTGACTTATTTCTCTGGATCAGAGAAAAGCACTTGGATTCAGAGTCAAGAGAGCTCCCATTAGAGAGATGTCACTGAA
>WAAG01015140.1:15900-29840 GCA_013390105.1 Tichodroma muraria | reverse complement strand
GCTGGAAAGCAGAAGCAGAAAACCCTGTTTGCTCAGAGCCATTTCAGATGGTGTCACTCAGCACTAGGAGGGAAATCCGAACCAGGGGAGCTGCAGGTTGTCATCATCTGCTAATGAGTATTTATGAACATGCAGCACACCTGCTGTTGTCAGCTGTGCTCTTGGCGGGACATGGGCACTCGGAGTAGGAATCTGGCTTTTCCTTGAATTAAAGGTAGGTATGAGTGAGCAGATCATTGCATTTGTGTAAGGTCTTGTGAGGTGGAGGGCTCCTAATAGGAGTTAAGTGTTTAGGTAGCTGGTGTAGGTTTCCTGCTATGGGTCAGGTTCTCACTTTGCTCATTGAGAACTCTGAGATCCTGCTTTATGCTTGGTCTTTTCTGCTTAAGCTCTCCCAAGTGCTGTGTCCTCTTCATAGGTGTCTATTTCCTGAGAGCTGAAACAATGTGTTACTGTATGCAGTGTGGAACCATGTAATATTTTTGTAGCCTTGCTAAGTTTTAAACTTTTTGTCATGTACAACACCAAGTCCTTGCTGACTTCTGGTGTGAAAAATCTTGTCCAGTTCTTTACAGTATGGACAAGTGGCTGATATGTTGCCAGAAGTTTTAAACTGATTTATAGACGATTATCTATTTTTTTTGTATGATGTCCTGTTCTTGAGGTCATCGGGACCATTGCCTATCATGATTCTGTAAATACCTCTCTGTGTCAGGTCATTACAGTTTCCTGTGTTCTTTATGAGGATGAAAAATCTCTGAACTCAGCAGGTAAGAAAAATTAAATTAAAAGCTATATATGTTGTTAAGCTTAAACACCAAATTATCTGCAATACCAGAGAGTAGCATCACCATCTTAGACATAGTAGACAGTGGCAGAACCACGAGATTCCTGTTGAAGTTCTCAGGCTGCTGTGGAATGGAACTCTTCTGTGTAATCCTGTGGGCTTCTAGAAAAGATTGTTTCATTGCCTTTGGATAAATACTTAAAAGCCCCAAGAAGAAGAGTAAAAATAAAGTGAAATTAGCTGGAATTTGGGAAGTAGACTTGTGCTGTCCTGTAGCATAGTGCCTTGAACAAAGACTTTATCCAGTCTTCAGACAATTGCATTAAGCTTGTTACTACTGTATTATCTGATACTTGTGTGGTTTAGGTACAGGGTGCCTAAATTGCCAGGAGCATGATACGTTACTTTTGCAGATCTTCCTAAAGATTGTTGACAGGCATAGGTTAAAAACATGCATAGGTTAAAATAAATTCCACCCAAGAAAGGATCTCAAACTGCCGTTAAGTCTGGCCTGATAAAAACCACACCTAACTTCCAGAGGCTAGGATATCAGTTAGTGGCTTGATTGGGAATATGTAGATACATGTATCTTTAGCTACACCTAGAAGGCTTGTGTTCAATGTGGCAGGGATAATTGAGCAGGGCAAATACAGTAGAGGGAGAAGCAGGTCATGGAGACCTGCTGAACATGGACACCATGAAATCAAGTACTGTCATTGCACTGCTTAAGTTCCACTAAAGTGGAAAAAGCAGGGATTTGTGGGGGCATTACAGAATTAAATCAGGCATCTGGAATGGTATTAGGTGGGTTCACATAAAATGCTTCTGATAGGCATGCCACATGTTACATGAGACCGTAGACATTCAGATGGTAAAATATGATTGTCATCTAATTCCTATATCAAATAATAGAAAAGACCAACACAAATCTTGAGTAGCTGTGTACCATCATCTACTTTTTTTATATGATTTTATGGGTTGTTATAAACTGGTGTATAGGAATGCTAATAAAAAGCAGATTGCCCCAGCAGTGAGGAAACAGCTCCTTCACCCACTCAGTTACTTAGATGGAGACAGCAAGATCTGGGGTATCAGCCAATCCTTAGGACAAGCTGTTGTTTCCTGGACAGGATGGTGCCAGTTGGCAGTCTTGCTTTCATACAAAGCAGCTGCTCCTGGCACCAGCTGGCTTTCAGCAAGTAGGGGAGCCACAATGGTGGTCTTGCTTGTGACAGACTGGCAGACTATGAAGTATTGCCCATGTGGGGGCAAGCTGCTGTTGATCAGATCTCATGGGGAGCGTTTTGACTTTGCTGCCCTTGCTGCTCTGTTGTGGCCCGGTAACAGATGTCTCATTGCTGATGTAGGCCGAGCAGCTGCATTAAGACAAGGCTGTTCTGAATTTGCATTTGCTCAGGACAAGGAAACAAAACTAATCCTGCTTTACAAAGGTGAGTAATTCACTTAATCAAGCTCCTTGTACCAAGCAGAGTATGCAGAAAAGGGCATAGGATGGATAGTGCTGGAGTACTTTAGAAACGGAAACATCTAGCCCTGTATTTTACACTTTTGCTCTAGCTGGGTTAATAAATTAGGCTCATAAGGAGCTGTGATGGTTGAAAGGAATTGAAATGAATTCATTTGGTATGTGCACTCAAAATGTTCATGGATATATACAGACACAGAAGAATAGCAGCCATGTTCTAGAAAATAAATTGTTTCATAGAAGAGACTGTTACAGTACTAGGAAAAAACCCCATGGTTATGAAGATGTGTCTGTGTCACACATGATGAAATGGTAACGATAACATTTTGCAACAATGTGTAACTTCTCCACAGGCTGTGGAAATTCTTGATGACACAGAAACTTTTTTTAAAAAAGTGCAGACTTTTTGGGGAAACACCCAACAACCAATAATTGAAGTAAAGCACTAATTATTCTGTTCCCAACACAAAAATCATTAATAGCACAGCGTCCCCTGAACAGCTGTTGAGAACAGAGACTTAGAAGTGCTTGCCATGGCAACAGTGTGCAGTTTGATTATGATTAGAGAGGGTTTTCAAGAGTAAGTAAAATGTTGGATGCAACTTAAAGCAGACAAATACAAGAAAATGGGCTTTGATGAAAAATTGTTTGGAAGTTTCCATGCTCTCAGGTGACTACTTTACTACGTGTGGTAGTTTGTGGATTCCCTCTGCCATAAAATAGTGGCTGGAAAGAGCAATCTTGACAAACTCCCATGAAAAAGAACGGGCAGTTTGATTTTGTGGTGCGGTGCCAAGTTCATTAGATGGAATCGTGAGCAGACAAGTAAAGCTGAACTTCAGTGGGAGAACACTGCATGGGAGAAGTAAGAAAACTTTAAAATGAGAAAGTATATGTTTGGTGTAGTTTACAGAAAAGTTAAAATCGGAGGTTGTCAAACAGCAACCTGCCTGTTTTTTATGGTTTGGGTTTTAATGAAGTATGGTTATTTCAGATACAAACACCACAGGCACGAGCACCCACTGCAGGATGTTTAAAGGGGTTTCCCACATGACCCCTTTCGATTTTTTTAAGGTAAGTTTTTTCATTCTTACGGCTGGTGTCTTTCTCTCGCCGTGCTAGCAAAGCTGTGAAGAGGGAAGCCTCCCCACTGACCTGTTACTGCCGACCCCGGTGAAAACCCCCTGGTTTTCTTTGCGATGATGCTGGGGCGGGCGCCGCACGGCACCGTCTGGCGTTTGGGCGAGCGGGCACGGTCGTCCTGGGCGTTGATTTGCGTTCCGAGAGACAGATTGCCTCGCGTACAGGGCACAGAAAAAGTCCCTTTCATTAAAAGCAAAGGGCCAGTCCGGCACGCAGCTCCGCCGCCTGCGGCAGCTCCGGGACTATTCCCGGCTCCCCGGGAGGAGGAGGAGCCGGGCCGGAGCCTGCTGGGGGCGGGAAGGGGCGGCAGGTTTGGGATGAGGCGGGAGGAGGAGCTGGAGCGGCAGGAAGGGTGTTTCCCTGCGCAACTCCCGGCTGAAGTGACTCAGACAGGAAACTCCCTGCCAGGCGCGGCCCAGGAGCGGAGCCGCCGGGCCGACGCGACCCTCGGCGGCCGGGCCGAGCGGAGCCCCCGGGCGTGCGGACGGACGGACAGACAGACGGGCTCCTCCCGCCGCCGGGCAGCGCCGCTCCCGGGAGCCGGCGGAGAGCGGGTGAGCAGCGCTTCCCGGGGCCCGCCGGGCGCCTTCGCCCCCTCCCCCGAATTCGGGCTCTTCGTCTGCGGGGCCGGGCGGCGCCGCGCCCCTCTCGCCGGTAGCCGGGAGCGCCGTGCTCTTGCTTGGGGTTTGCTTGTCGGTGCTCCCCGGAGCTGGGAGGTGCCGGCGGCGCCGCGGGGGTCCCGCTGCTCGGGCGGTGCCCGGCGGGAAGGGCCGTGCGGAGCCAGGGCCGGGCGGGTCCCTCAGCGGTGGTTGCCTAAAAGCCAATTTCGGTTTTTGTTTCTGGGTGTAAGGTCTAGCTTGTTCTCTCTCATGCGTGGCCCGTGTGTCTGCAGCACTCGAGTGGTCAGAGTTCTGCCTCCTAGGCTGTCTTGGAGTGGGTAGATGGGGAAAAAATAAAAGTAAAAAGCCCTATCCAGGTTCACTTCCCTCTTCAGAGGAAGAAGGTGATCTGTAGTGTCTGTCTAAGGACGTGGAAAAACTTCCTCATGAGGAACTTGAGAATTATCCAGTTAAAATAACTATGCTCTAATGACAGCAGCACTGTAAGCTTGAAAATCCCCAGGTGGATGGTCTGCCACGCCTCTCTAATGAGCAAAGGTGAAGACAGACATGCGTTTCATTTTTCTGAGTATTCCTGTAGTTCATCAACATGTCTGCTAATTTTTTGCCTTTCAGTAGGCTCTCATTGCCTTGATTTTTATTCCTGTGCTGTTTGATGGCAGGTTGGAGTAGCATTTAGACATGTAAATGGTTGTTTGTGCCAGGAAGGCTGTTGGGAGGAAGTTGTCTTTGTGGGATATAGCCAGTCTGCCTGAAGTGCTGGCTGGAAAGCGTGTATTGGAGGAGGAGGAAAGCTAGCTGGCAGAATTTCTTAATTAGAAGGTCATACCAGGCTTTTCTGTAAACTGTGGGAAATGGAAAACTTAGGCTAATGAGCGACTCCAGTCCTTATTGCATTCCAGTTATTTATTTGGCATAACTTTATTATAATAAGCTTACTGAACATGTACCTATGCAGTGTTGTTGGGTAGTGTTTTCTTCAAAATTGAATTTCTAATAATACTGTAATGTAATTTGGCAATCTCTGAATTATGTTTTTATTAATTGTACTTAAACTGTTTTATGTTTAGTGAATGTCTGAGCTATGTGATAGAAAAAGCATTGCTACTCCTTACTTGAGTTCTGATTCTTGACTTCATTTAAGTCCCTCTTTTACCTTTGAAGAACTTTTTTTAAGAACTTTTGTAAACACAGAGTTTCTCCTGTTCTAGTGTAAAAGGCTTTTAAGCTTTCCCAAGCAGCTGGTCTGTGAAGTCTGGCTGGTATAGGCAACCAGTTGTCTCTGTAGCTGCCAGGAGGGAGGAGGAGGAATTTGGAAGAAGTCTGTACAGCACTGGGAAGGCTTAACCCCAGTATCGTCAAAGCTTGCTTGGCTTGCCCTCTAAAAATTGTACATCGGTCTTTCTTTGTAGCAGCTTAGATTTATTTTTTTTAATAGGGTCTATGTACTTGACAGAACATCTCTAATATACTTTGGTTTTCAGGTTGTCACAGCTAATTTATGTATTCTGAGAATAAACCTCTCTGAGTCTTAGAAAAACACCCAAATACTCTCATCCCTCAACATCCCTGCTTGAAGATGGGAAAGATTTTGTTTTGTTTACAGGTCAGGTTTGTCAGTTTCTTTTGAGGGTCTTGATGTGGAGAGTGGTGTTTGAAATATGCTCAGCTCTGCTACTTTGAAATTTCTCCCATAATAGATATCACAGCATTCAAACTTAAATGGAGCCAAATTATCTAAGTTGTTTAAACAAATATTTAAAAAATATATATTATAGAAAGGGGAATGTTCCACAAACAATTCAGGCTTTTCAGTTTTTAACTTCTGAATGTGTGACTTATAAAAAAAACCCATAGTCCTTTAGTGATGTACCTGTAATATTCAAAGTATTCATTAACAAAATTCTTGTTTCTTCAGTTTGCCTTAGATGAAGATTGTTCTCTGGGCTTAAACCAACAGATTCTCTTGGTCCATTATGCTGACTTTGTAGCATAATTAAGTAATTACCAGAAATCTGTTCCAGCTACGTGTTCTGTGTTAAATGTTTGTCTGATATACTCCTTAAGTTTTGGTTGGTGCTTTGTTTATTCATTCTGGGAGAGAATTTTCTTGGAAGGTGGCTTGTTCCCGAGGGTAGGTTTTAAAATCTTGCCGTAACCCTCTTGTCAGAATAATCTCATTTTTATTTTTAAATTTGTTTCTTGAAGATTTCCAAGATATTCAGGTTGAAGTGAAAAATTCAAAGTGGTTGGAATTGAGCTGCAAGGTTGGAACAAAAGGATGGAACAAAAAATCCCCACAAAGCTCTTTTTTTTTTGTGGAGACAGTTGTATTCATCCTCTGGCCTGAAAGCTGCTAGAGAAAATTAATTTCAATATAATTTCCATGGGTATTTATGTGCATTTCAAGTGGGTTTCATTTTACGGTTTTTGCCCTGTGTTCTCTGGGCAAGTTCTTCAAGAGGTTCCTTTGCCGTACCAACAAATAAAGTAAACTTGAATGCTGGGCAGCAAGTCTTACCCTGCTGAGTGGGAAGTCAGCTGTGCGATTGACTTCACTGCTCTCGAGACAGTGACTGTGTGAGCTTCTGAATTTCCACTGTTTATACTTTGTGAAATAACTGCAGCTACTATGGCAAGCCCCAGCTTAACCAGCAATTATGCTTGAACCCAGTTAAGTGCTTGTTTACCTAGGGATGCTGCAGGAGCTTGGCACAGCCCAGGTGTGAGTGGCCAGTGAAGTGGTTCGAGGTGGATCCGTCCATGCGCGTGGGGTTGTGATTAGTTCAAACAGCCCTGAGCTTCCCTGTGAGCATGTTCTCAGGGAGGGAGGCAGAGCGGGGGGAGTAAATGTAACAGATTTGTAAATTTTCGGTCTGTAGAACATGCACCTTGTTACAAGTGGCCTCTGTCAGACTTTACTCTTGAATGTCATCTTGCTACTTTTTGGCTACATTGTTATTTGTGTACACAACAAATAATAGCCACCTATCCTTGTCCTGGTTTTCACGAAGAACTGAGGCAATAGAATGAAAGAAAGACATTTCAGCATTGTGAAATATGACTGCATACCTACAAAAACTCACAGAGAGCTTGGTAATGGTGCTTTATATTTTAAGCTACATACGTCAGTTCAGGTTTCTTCTTTACTGCACGTCTGCCCTTAGAAGCTGACATTAGTAGGGCTCGGGGGCACACTTTGCTGTGTAATACTGATAACAGAGTGCATATTGATTTGCTTTGTTAAAACATAATTCCATTAATCCACATCACTGCCTTTCTGGTGGTAAAATTAATGTATGATGCATTGATGAGACTTGCTACAAGAAGACAGAGGTTTCAAAATAGCAGTTAATCTTTCTATCTCTTGGCACCAAAAATGTTATATGCTATTTTGGGTAGCCCCTTATCTCTTGTAAACACACTGGCAAAAATCCTGAAACTTGTTTTCTTCATAAGACTTAAAAGATTTTCTCTGTGTCAGTATGTACTGTTTGCTCTCTACCTCTATTACATCTGTAAATATATGTGCACTCACAAATGTGTGTTGTCACACACTTCAGTGTTTTGGGGGGAAAGTTGCTCTCTTGGACTTAAACTGTAAAAAGTAGAGTTGTGGTACAGGTTGGTATGGCACAAATAATCATCAGGCATTTGCCATATCGGAAGAAACCCCCTTTCCCTCAGGCTGACCATCAGCAGACAGCAAGTGAATTTATAGCTGTGTAGCTTTTCTGCAGAAAGACCATTGTGGGAGAGGTGATCTAAGGCTGTGGGCAGCCGTGTTGAGCTCAGATATGGCTCGGGGTGTTGGAGAGGGACCCCATCTCTCCAAACCTTCCCAGCTGGGAGATGGTGGTGGTCCCTGCTCCTGGGGAGCAGGACTTGTCTCCTGCTGCTGCATCCCGTCCCCACATTTTCTGTGGCTGTTTCATTCTGCCAGACCTCGGCTCCTGCTGGAAGGGACCCCAGCAGGGCATTGGTCTGATGGTGAGCTCAGGGAGGACTCTCAGGGTGGAAATACCTTCAGTTACTAAATTAGCTGCCTGCTAGGCATGCACTGTGTGGGACTTAGCCAGCTGTGGTCTGCTGTAGATTTGCAACCCTCTTAGTCATGCTGTGAGATCCCTGCTATACTCTTCTCAATGACTACAGAGAAGTAAAAGTGAACATGGTAGCTCTTTAACTGGGTGATTGTTCTGTGATTCTCTGTGTGTGTGTTGCCAGGACAGGTGCTCTGGCCTAGGCAGAGCTTAAAGTGAGTGTCCTCCACAAGAGTGGACTTTCTACCTGTTAACTTTACTGAAGCTTTTCTCATTCAAGTAATCTGGTAACACGTGTGGAATTGGCACTTCTGTTCTTGCTTTCATCAGAGGTAAATGCCAGGGCAGCAGGCTGTGGTGCCCTCCTTTTCCTGGGGGGTGTGTGCTCCCAGCTTACACAGTGGTTATTTGTGGGGTGAGCTTGTATGATTTCCCTTTGCTTGAGCCAAATACTGGGAGATTCTCTTAGTTTAATCGTCTGTCCTTCAGCAAGCCTTTCACATTGCTGGTTTTTGCAGGTCTGCTTTCCAGCAGTGTGGGTCAAGAGGTAAGAGAGTGAAGAATAAACTTTTTAAAGCCAATAATTGCTCATTTGTTGGAAAAAAAATGCCATCCCCTCTCTCTCCACTGAAAGGCATCTTAAGAATTCAGGCAGTGTATAGACTTATGTTTACTAGATGACACTCTCTGCAAATGATTAGCAGGGTTGAGTCTCAGTAATGTTCTTATGAATTACTTTAGAATAAAGTATAAGAAAAAAAATAAATGGTGCTTTTGGTTTTAGAAACAAATAGATTTAAAAACCAGCACTGTGGTTTTATGTTAGGACACGAGTCTCAAGAGTTGACATGCTCAGTAGTGATTCCAGCTGTGCAAATGACACGAGGTGCTTTTGGAGATGCTTGCTTTGTACAGTACACCTAGATAAAAATATGTTAGTGCTGTACCTCACTTTAAAATACTTCAGTTCTGAGAGGGACATGGACACTTTGTTGGCAGGAAATAAAAATGCTGTTGACCTGAAGCTATTTATAGCCTTCTTTCAGTATAACTCTAATTATTTTAAGTGGGTTCAGTGACATAAAATCAATAAGCAGAGTACACTGAATTATAGATTCTGAGTGTGAAGTTCAGGCAAACTGTCATGACACATGGCTTAAGATAAATATGAATGTTTGTCTGGTGATATCTGAAGTAAAGCTTTGGGTGAATTTTCACTGAAACCGCATATTTTTTTGTGTAGAATACTACAGATGATGAGCTCTTTCTGAGGAAAAAGACAGCTTAAGAAACTAAAATTTATTTGTTTTCTCTTCTGCTTTGTCCTGTATTATTTCCTTAGATTTTTAAGAGACCTATTAAGCCATGATTTACTTCTTGTCTGATTCAGTCTCTTCTTACAGAAATGCACATAATGCTAGATTTTTTTTAACATCTTCTGAAGGCTGTTGGTTTTGATTTTTTTTCTTTTTAAATGCCTTAATTTTGAAAAATTGTACGTTATTATTTACTGATTTAGATAATAAATGAAAAGCTACTTTTAAGCATGAATAGTACAAATTTGCCTAAAATATCTTCCAACTTACTTTTCAAATGAAGCTGTGTAATTTCTTTTTACTGAAAGTGTTGTATTGTTGACTTACCAAGTACCTACAGGTATACAGAAGAAGTGAAAATGACAGCAGACAGCCTCTCTTTCAGAATCATTTTTATTGAAGCCTTTGTTCAGTTTTTAAACTCAAAACAAGGCAACATTGAATGCGGGCTTGCATTGAAAAAAACGACTGGATATAATTAATGTCTGTCGTGTCATTGGGGGCTGTATGCTGTAAGATGGGGCTGGATGCAAAATGCAGAGGCACTGTGGGAGACCTGGGGTCTGCCCCTGCCTGGACAGCTGCCCCCAGCAGTGGTGTGGTGGGTGTCCTTCCCAGAGGCAGGGGTGTTGCCAAGCAGACTCCCCTGAGAAGCTGCAAGACTGACCCTGGAGCAGCCATCTGTGTAACTGCGCCAAGGAAGAGAGTGCTGTCCTCCCCTCCCCTGAGAAGACAATGTTGTTTTTCTTTATTTCTCTCCAGTCTTGTGAAATAAAAGTACAGAACTCTCATGCTTTGTCAGGAACTGTAGTGATAGGACAAGGAGTAATGGGTTCAAACTGAAAGAGATGAAATTTAGCTAAAAGATATGGAAGAAATTCTTGACTGTGAGGGTGATGAGGCACTGGAATAAGTTGCCCGGAGAAGCTGTGGGTGCCCCATCCCTGGAAGTGTTCAAGGCCAGGTTGGATGGGGCTTTGAGCAACCTGCTCTAGTGGAAGGTGCTCCTGCTGATGGCAAGGGAGATGAACTGTGTGGTCTTTAAGGTCCCTTTCAACCACAGCACTTCTATGAGTCTAAATAAACAATTTGCCTAAACTGAGAGGTTATGTTGTTACTTAGATGGAAATCTGAAGACTCCAGACTCTTGACTTTCTCTCCATCTCTTTTGCCTGTAACAGGACAGTCCTCCATCCACTGGGGTGTTCAGTTCCCCTGTCCCCTCAGTTCCTTTCAGTCCATGTACACAGGTGTGCCCTTTTTAATTAAACTACCAGCACTCTCTTTACACCAGACACAAAGGGCAGCCAATGAAACCCATGCAGAGCAGGTGTGAGCAGTCTGTGATGGAAGACTTCATCCTGAGCCATGTCAGGCTAATTCCATGTGAACTTGCTTTCCTTTCTCCTTTCTGGAGTGGTTATTGCTTTTGCTGGTCCCTTTCTCATTCTTTGCAGAACGTTCACAGTGGCAGTGTTATCTTTGCTAAGAAGTGAGAGAGCTTTTCACAACTGTAGTTGTAGTTTTCACATGCTGTAAGTGCTGTGCTTCAGTGCTTAGCTTCCGTGGTAAACTTCAGTCTCATCCAAAGCACTGCTGTGCAGCATTGCTTCCTACCACCCATGCAGCAGCAGGATCAGAAGAAATGCTTGTTGAGAACAGCTGCAGGAGAGAGCAGCATCAGCAGAATGCAAAACTGGCAGCAAATGGAGAAGATTAAAAAGTGGTGTGGAGGGGTAAACTGGGTGAGAGGAAAAGAATGCAAAGAATAGAGGGGGAGGGAGTTGCTCAGGAAGGTGAAATGGTGCAATTCAAAGGTGTAATACCAGAGAATATTAATAGGGTAGGGCAAGTAAGTATAGCAAGAAAGATCTCAGCAATAAGATAAAACACCTAACCTAGAATGAAACGATGCTTAAATCTCTAACTTCATTGCAGTCTGAAGAGAGGCCAAATATTGCAGAAGCGGGTTCATTCTGTACATTAGTTAGTTCACTCAGAACTAACTCAGTTCTGTGAGAATTAGTAAATCAGCACAAACCCTCTCAGCCATCTAGCCCCATCAACAGCAGGGTTTTTTTATTTTACATTTGTGACATATCTTGGGCTTCAGACTTAGGTTCACAGATAAGGCAAACCAAACAAAACACCTCAAAAACCAAAAAATTCACCTCTGTGAATTCTTGTAGCACAAATGCCACTGCAGAGGGGGGTGTTGTGTGCTGCAGAACAAACTTCAGAGACAGGCCCTCCCTCCTTTTTCATCTAAGTGGGATGCTTTTGGAGGAAATTTTAGAGGCATAGGCTTCTCCCATGCCATCACAATGGATTCTCAAATAAAATAAGTGGAATGAACAGAATTAATTTTTCATTTTTGAAGTGTGTACATCCTCTGCTTGAGTTTCCTGCAGAGGGTTAGCATTTCACCCTGTATTTCAACATCAGGAAGTTATATCTCTTCAAAAGCTTCAGGATGTCAAATGATGCTGCAGATGCGTAGTACTGGCCAGGCTGCCCTTCAGAATACCTGGTTGTTATTTGCTGCATCATCATCCACTGCAGGTGCTGCTGCTGCTGTAGAAATAGTGTGTGCTCATCCATGTGCTCCTGCTGGCTGCTAACATGGCAGGAAAAGAGAAATTCAATCTTGTGATGCCTTGCTAGTAAAACTATAGTGACTCCAGCCTGGTGCTGTGGTACAGAAGTGCTAAGGTTGCACTGTGTTCTCTGGTTGTGGGAGAGTTTCCTTACTGGTGCTGTAAAAAGGAGAAGTTAGTAGATGTACACGTGGTGGCAGGCATCAAGAAAGGCAATTCTGGACTATCATGACTCACCAGACTTGAGCTAGGCTTCATCCAAAGAAACCGAGACTTTGCCTATTCCTAACCTGCTGTGATGGTAGTAGAGTGCCAGTGCTTCCTTTCATTGGAAAGTGCTCGAATTCATCCAGGATATTGAAAGGGAAGTTACTTAACAAGCATAACCCATTGTCCTCTGAGTCCTGGTGGTCAGTGTGTCAGCAAGCCATTTTGGCTCCATACCAGCATCCTTAGCAGTGCTGTCCTTCTGACCTTGATTATCCTGTGGGAAGAAATGGTACTGACTCACTGAAGTGTGGCTTTTACATTACCTTAATGGTGCTGCTGTTGCTTACTGATACTGCCCGGAATTGAGTTTTCCAGGTGATAGGACTGGTGTATCACTGAGCACTTGAACGTTGCTTGCACAGTCATAGGACAGGCATTGCTTGTGTGAAGAGATGGAAGGGATGGGGATTGCTTGTTGAGATGCTTCCCTGCAGGGGACAGAAGCTGAACAGGTAGCAGTGTGGATTGTATGAAAAATTCACACACAACTGAACACGAAGAGCTTTTAATTTAAGAAGCTGAGATTTTCTAAAAAAATAATAAAAATAAAAAAAAAATTCCATGCTATTAGCCTCATGTTCTTCCCCCGGTCTGTGCCTGCTTTTGGAAGCCAGCAGTTATTGAGTCACATCACCCTACAGGAGTCTAATACTAAATTAATTGTCTCTATTATGCAGCCGTTCTTGTGGGACTCGCTGTGATGTTTGGATTGGATAATACAGTGCTGGAATTTTTTTCTCTTTTTCACATATTAAGCCCTTTTTAAAATTCTATTTGCAGATGTATTTTTGAAAGCTTAACAGTATGTCAAATCTGTTGCACAAAGGACTGTCAGCTGCTGTGTGCTTTCCTCTGTCTTTTACTTTAATCAGGCAGGCCAGTAAATGATGTGAAAAGCATTTTTCTTTGCTCCTTCAGCTTATGCAAATCTGTTGCTTAGGAACGGAAAGGAGCTCCAGTCCCAAAAGGAACATCTTAGGCTGATCCGCTTGGCAAAAAGGCAGATTGTGCTGTCCAGAGCACAGAAAAGGAGCATTCAAACAGAGAAGATCCATCGTATCGCTGTTCTCTGAAGTGCTTTAGCTATCAGTAAAATTTTTTCTGCTCAGTCTGAATTGATAGGTAAGCAGTTGAAGGGCTTAGGTGTTTGAAATTTAATTAAAATGGAAATAAAAGGGAGGTTTTGAGAGAGAACTTGGAGGTTTGAAATAAAACGAATATTTTCGTAATTGCTGTGCTGTTCTTTGAAGAGAAAATCCGTTCCTTTTGTTCTCTTTCTATTACAAGGACCCTTTGTGATTGTAATCTCATGGTTTAAATTGAGTAGGAGCATTACACAGAATATTGAATCAAATTTTCGTAATAGAAAAATTGTTTAATTGATTTTCTGAAATCCAATAGCATAGAAAAATGACACAATGAGACAGAAGAAACCTGAAAATGTGTTGCTATAGGGATAAAATTTAACTTCTGCTGCTGTGCCAACCAATTCTTTTCTTGTGGGAATGTTGTCATTAGTTGCCATGGAGTTTACCAGGGTTGGTCCTGAAGGCCCCAGTTCAGCAGGCTGAACATCCAGTCAATCATCTTTTTAAATATACTTTCATTTGAATTTCTTTCCTTCAATGTGTGGACTGTGGACTATCTTCATATCTTTGCTTTTTTTTTTTTTTTTTTA
>WAAG01015140.1:0-15872 GCA_013390105.1 Tichodroma muraria | reverse complement strand
TTTTTTTTTTTTTAAAAAAAAAAAACAAATAATATGCTTCCCTTCTCTGTTTTTAACTGCAAAATGTAAAATTTTCCTGATTTTCATCACAGAATTCTGTCCTTTTAAGTAGGGTAGGCTTTGATTTATTTATTTGTGAAAAAGGCATTTAAAATGATTTATTAATGTGGATATTAATATATAATTATTTTAGGCAAAGCCACTCATGTGGATACATATTTCAATTAATGGATTGCACAGCAATTTTAATCTTCAGTATCCATGATACTATATTTTAATTTAAGATTCAATGATTCTGCTTTTGCAGACTTGGGAAAGAAGAGAGGCAATGTCAAGGGAAGTTGCTGTTTGAAGTGCAGACATGCTTCCTCTTAGCCTTATTTTGAGCCTGGGAACATGTACAAGCACTTGGAGATCAAATGCATCTATTTAAATATAAAATGTGTCCAGTGGACTGCAAGAAGGCAGAGGTCATCCCCTCCCAGAATCATTTTTCAGTAAAATGAAACACTATTTTCATCTGCAAAGTCAGAAAATATTAACAAATTTCTGCAGTCCAGCAATTTTTTATCGTTGAAACTCCACCTTCATTAACTCACTCTTTGGCATGATATCTCTTCATATTTTTAATGTGAAACAAATTTTTTCTATTTAAAATTCCAGCGTTGGAGAGCTTTTTTGGGTTACGTAGAGAATGCTCTTACCAAAACCAGCTCGCTGGATGTCCCAAAACACCTCTGCTTCCTTGGGCTGCATTCTTGAGCTAATATTTGCATGTGTTTTATTGCTGCTGGACGTATGCTGGTTTCTAGGGCTTACACTGTCCTGGGTGCAGCTGGAGGTGAGGTGTGCTGAGCACATCTGCTTGTCCCACTCACAGGTCTCTGAATGTTCTGTGGTAACTTCTCCTGCCATGGGGGAAGGGAGAGAAACTCTGCTGAGGGGGTCAGGCTTTGCTGGTCCCAGCTCAGAGGCTGGTGCGAGGCCCCTGGCCGCCAGCTGCAGCCCAGAACTGCTGATCCAGCCCTCTGTGACCAGGGGCCCCGAATTCTCCTCTGCAGGGCTGGGAACTTGCCCTGCAGTTGGATGACCATAGGATGTGCTTTTCCTGGACTGTTTCAGGCTGTTTTAAGTGTAGCTGTCTGCATTTTGAATGGATGCATGCTACGCTTAAACTCAGTTTTCTGTGAGCTTTTGGTCAAACGAAGTCAAAAGATGTGGAGAATTTTTTTTTTTTTTTTTTTTTCCCCAGAGGTGTATTTAAGATACTGGTATAGTGTGTAGCATGGTATCAAGAATGGTGAGGTAAGATCATTGCTGATATTCCTCTGACTCTTCTCACCCTGAGATTCAGCAGTTACTCAAATCTTTGCACGCTCAGCTCTTCACACATGCCTGGCCAGGTGCTGTCATGGATGTGTCCTTTGGGGCAAGGAGGGAGAGGGTCTGTCAAAAGAGGCAGTAGCAGTAGCTGGGCTGCTCCAAAGAGTACAGGATTTCAGGATAGTTTTGCTCTGCTGTCACTGCCATGGGGATGTTTGTTCAGGAGCAGATGGGACTTGCCTCAGTTTGCAACACCCTTTCTCAGAGTCAGTCCAAAAAGTGGGATGAGTGATTC
Organism: Tichodroma muraria; assembly: GCA_013390105.1. Classification (NCBI taxonomy): domain Eukaryota; kingdom Metazoa; phylum Chordata; class Aves; order Passeriformes; family Sittidae; genus Tichodroma; species Tichodroma muraria. The sequence goes on along the minus strand of WAAG01015140.1, from coordinate 14,254 downwards.
AAGGGAGTTTGTTTCATCCAACGCATTTTCATCGACCCATACTAGCTTGCTGCAGCACTTCATGCCAGTGCATGTGCATGCCAGGGCAGCATAAAGAATCAGCTGAACAAAGACTCAGTCTTTGCTCTCAGACTGGTGGGGATGTCCTGGTAGTTTATCTGAAGCTTAGCCAAAGAAAGTGTGTTCCTTTGCATCACTGTCTCTTTTATGCTTTTGTTTTTATTGGTGGTTAATGATAGAAGGAAATCATCATCCCTGGGCAGCTGAGCTGTTGCCTAAATGAGATGAACCTTGTCAGTCCTGCGTGGTGAGGCTGGCTGCTGCATATCCATCTGTGATAGTGGTGTTGGGGGGAGGTATCATCCACAACATTGACTGCTCGCTCAGATCTTTCCCCTGCTGTGATGTCAGCAAAACCCGTCTTTCATTTTCCATGGAAGTTTAATTTTCAGGGCACAAGATGAGCATGTGGCAGCAATAGACACAGTTGTGTCCACTGTCTGATCTTTCGAATATGCAGCAATATGGCAGAGGATGTACTGTAAGGAGCTGACAGCAAAAAACACCTGGAAATCTGTTTCCAGATTGGTACCTGCTGCAATCCACTGTGCTTCAAGAGGAAAGCCTGCTGTCTTACTCCTCCTGTGGTTGTGTGAGGATAAATCCTTAGAGATTTCAAAGTGAGGGTGCTTAGATGTTCTCCGAGTGCCAAACCTTTGAGTGAGTGATGCAAAGGAAAAAAAGTGCCTGTCAGCTGTGGTATTTGAATTTTAATTATTTTTGTTTATTTCAGGGAAGTTTAACATTGTTATTTCAACTTCTATAAAGTAAAGCAGGAATTTTCATAAAGTAAATGCCTGTGCTTGCTCTTAATCTTCTGAAGAAAAGTTGGTTTTCACTGTAGCTTGATATTCTCTACCTTTATTTTTATAACTAAAGGACTGAATTATACTGTTTATCAGTTTTCTGTGGCAATGTTCACTTGACAGTCTTCGTACAGGTGATAATGACAGTTTGCACGTAATTTAAATGGCATATGTACTTGTATTCTCCAAGGACTTTCCATTATTTCCCTGTTTGTTTTCAAGACACTCAATATACCTTTTGGGTTTTTTGAAATGTTTTCTGGTAAAATGATACCAACCTCATCATCTCCCTATCTTGTCTAACGCAGCCATAACATTGCATCTGGATAATTTTTGTGGTGAAAGGCTTTATTTTTGCCAGAAAGTAGATATGATCAAACCCAGTTATTTGAGGTAGAACTTTTATGTTGGGAATCAATGCCTTTTTGAAACTCAGCTGGATAGATTCATAAGACTATTAGAGCACATTTCTGGGAAGCCTTGGACAGAGGCTAAAGAGGAACTGTGTGGTAATTTCTACACTTATAAGAAGATTTCAATAAGGGTACAATTACCTAAGTTCATTTGCTTTACCCACATTTATTTATTTTTTAACTCTGTTTATAGCTACAAGTTATATCTGTTGAATTCTATGCACTGCTACTGAACATGTACAAGAACTATCTTGTATCATCAAGCATATTTTTTCCTGTTTTAGCTATTTATGGGCTGAGTCCTGCTTAACTCTGTCACTGAAAGAAAGCTTAAAAGCTTGTTACTAAACTCTCTAGTATTTGGGTATTTTTTATTTTACCTCTAAGTTTGAGAGCAGAATAGTTACAGCAATCCTTTTTCTCACAGTGATTCTGAAATTAATGCTCTATTCTCTGCTTTATCAGTCCTTACCTTCTGTAGTTCTTATTTCTTCTAGGCAGTTTTCCATTTTTTTTGTCCAAAACATTTTTCCCCATAATTTCCTCCTGTTCATACTTACTTACAAATAATCTGAAGCTGCAGGAGGCCCAAAAGAGCATGGCTGAGAGATGCATGCTAGCTGTTTTCTGATATGCTTGGTATTAAGAATATAGACCTTCTGCAAAGACGTAGACATTATTCTGTAAGGATGGAGAAGTAGAAATGATACCTCTATTAGAACTGACAATCGTCTCCTCTAGATACCAAAACAATGTTGTTGGCAGGGCACTGCTTACCATGCAGTTGCATGGCTGGCTCAATTGCAGTTGAGTTGCAATTGTAACTGAGCAATGGTGCAGAATTATGACATTTAAAAAAGATTGCCAACTCTTTTTTTGTGAATATTTTCAATAATAATCCATTTCTGAAGTTAAATCAAAATGTAAGCAATGCTAGAGGAACTTCCTTTTTTTGGCTTGATTTTTCACATGGACGAAATGTGAGAGGCAGCTCAGTGAGCTTCTCCACAGCACAAGCTCTTCTGAGCAGGTCAGGCCCATGTGGTGCTCATCTTCTTCAGAACTGAAGAAAAAGAGGATATCCTAGTTTAAGCTAGTCTGTGGCCTTGCAGTAACACACTAAAAAAAACCCCAGACACTGGGGCTGATATCTCTTGATCCTTGGACGTGGTGGGACTTGGTACTGTGAGGCTGAAGTTCATTTTGAAACAGGGATTTTCTTGCTTTAAAATCCAGAAAAAGGAACTGAGAACCAGCACAGGCGTTACTCTCCACTGCTTAGAAAGCTGTTTGTGCTCATCAAACACTGAAATTTAGCAAAACAGCTTGCTGTTGTATATGATTCTCTCTCCTCAGGGGAGAATGTCAGATCATGACATGTTGGATGTTCACTAATTAAGTTGTGTACAACCAGGAAAACATGTTCTTGTTCATGCATTTTTACTTTAGTGCTTTAAGGATGGGTCATAATCCAGAGATACCAAAAAGAAAAATATCATTTCATAAGTAATGCTTACATGTCTTCTGCCTGAGAAAAGCTGTCCTGGGAAGTATCGTGTGGGTACAGAACTGAAAACACAGCTTTGTAGGAATTTAGCAAGAAAAAAATTCTCAGTTTGGGTAAATGTCCTCATATAAGTGTGATGAGTCTGACTACAGCATTTTAGTCTGTTCTCATTTACGTAAACTCCTAATCAAACTTTTTTTTTTAAGTAGGTCTTTGAAATTTCCTATGTTCTCTGCTATAAAGGAATCTGTTATAATGTTAGCTGTCCTGCCCAGTAATTTCATCTGTCAAAAACTCATGACTCTTGAGGAGCCAAAGCTATCCAATTCTGTGTCTTAGGGATTTTAGCTTTTCTTAAATTAATTTTTCTGAGCTAAGGGGAAAAAAATCTGGTTTTGCCAGCCCTTCATCATTGTACATGAGAAACAGCTGTTGTCTTTTGGAGCTTGTTTTATCAACAAAGATAAAAAGGGGGAGAAAACCCCTGAACCAGTTCCAGCTGTCACCCTGCCGTTGCTGTTGTCAAAACTCCTCTGCTCACTTGTAGGGGTGCAGAGGGGAAATGTGAATCATGCCCTTGCAATGTTTGCGAATGTGTCAAAGCTGGGCAGGAAGGAGCTGCTTCCTCTTTCATGTCTTGCTAGATACTGGAGTGCAAAGGCTGGAGGACAGGGACGTTGAACTTGGCCAGTGAAACACCAGGCGTGTGGATACCTTTGGCAAAATTGCAAGGCAGAGCTGTCAGCGAGCAACCTCAAAACGAGAAGACATTACCACTGTCTGTGCCAATGGCTTTGATTTCCTGCTCTGAAAAATGCTGATCTTTGGGAAATCATGCTGAAGGACTTCAAGAAATGTTCCTTCCTGTATTTCTTTTCACAACCCAAGGGCAGCAGGAAGCTTTTGTTTCTTACTTGTGCCCCTGGCCTGTTAGTGAGGGTTTCCCAGACCTGTGCTATTAAATAGATGGCAGTGTAAGTCAGCTGGGATTTTGGGTTCTATTTTTAAATTGTTTTCTAAGTATTAAAAACAAATCCACAGATAGTATAATGCCTTCTAGTCTGAACATAGCTGATGCTGGAGGATTACTCCTGTGCAGCTGTAAATATTGATGCCAAAAGCATGCAGGTGTGCTTTCAGAATTGCGGTGTACGGGCGACATCTTTGGAATATTCACTTGTAGTGCTGAGGAAGTACAAGTCAGGAGCTTGGATTTTGTGAATGCCTGGCTCTGTTCAACAGCAGGGGCCCAAGTCGTTGCTGGACCATGTTTTAAGAGAAGGAAGATGTGTGGACTGGGGAGAGGGTGCTGATACTTTCCTTGCACACAGTGACACCTCCCCTTTACAGAGATGGTTGCAGTAGTTTTTGGTATAAAATGGCCGGCCATTTTTCACTATGGGTTTTAGAACATTTTTTGTAGTGTTTTCTTGGACCAATGCTTTGTGGCCGTTTGCCTGTCCAGTGGGGGCGAGGGCTACGGGCCCATTGATCCCACCCCCGGCACATCCCAGAGCAGCTGCACACTGGGAGTTTCTACTTTGACAGGGAGGCTGAGAGGAAGAAAAGTTTCAGTTTGGAAGAAGCCTCTCAGTTAATCTGTTTTTTAGCTAAAGCTTGATTTATGGGTACTCAGACTCATGTATAAAGTGCCTATAGATATAGACTCATCTGTAGATGTTCTGACTACTTGGCAGCTCAGTTTCCTCTAGGGTAAAACTGTTCAGTCTGACCTACTCACAGAACTTTTGCCCAGCCGTGGAAGTTTTTTGGCATGTGTTGATTTATTGAAGGGAGGACACCGTGTTCTTTGCAAGTCTCTATTTTGAGAATAATTGTGGTTCTTGTGTTGGAGCTTGATCTGGATGTAGGCAGGTGTTGGGCAAACATCCTGGTGCAAGTTTGCCAGCCAGCGCTCCTGTCAGTCCAGTCTTTCATCCCTTTTTTGACAAGGATCACATATTGCATGATATGACCACTGGTTTATTTATTTATTTTAACAAAAACTGATATGCTTAGGCTGGGAGCTGGGTTTGGGCTGGGCATTCAAGAAGAATGAAGAAACATTCTATGAAGAATGAAGAAACAGATCTATGAATCTTTCTGTTGGTTGTTATTTATAAAGTTGTTTGCAAGCTCTCTCATATGTGATACATTAGCTTTGCAGCAATGGCTTGGTACACAGGGTTGGTCTCTGGAGGTAGATAGATAAGCACTCCTGGTTGCTTTCTCTCCTTGGGTTTGGGTTTTGGTTCTGTTTTGTTTTTTTTTGTCAGCTGAGCCTGTCCTTAGGGGTAAAGCTGCTGTTTCTGTGGATCTTTCTCCTGGAATCTGTAATTAGGCAAGAGAAAGTGAGGTGTTTCTGCCAGGCCAATAAAAATGCAGTGAGTAGTGGGATCACCAGCCCATACCAGCTGTCTTGCAGTGAGTTTTTGTCAAAGCTGCATCGGGATCTGCTTGTACCCTCCATGTATGTGGGGATGAAGCAGGTCCACAGGGGTCTCACATGCCAAGCAGGGTCCTGCTTCTCTGGGATTTGAGGGTTTAGTGTTCCTTTCCTCCTGGTTAGAGCTCAGGGCAGTGCTCAGCTGCTCCTTGCACCATCGGTGTATGGTTTTTCTCTGGTAAATGGGGGAAAATAACTTGCAAAAAAAAAAAAAGAGACATCTTGATTAGAGATATTACCTTAAAAATCAGTATTTTTTTCACTCCACTGAGGAGAATGAGTAGATCATTATACAAAAGTGGATGACTGAGTTGTTCCACCCCATGTTTTCTTCCTAAACTTTCACATCATCACAGAACGGGTAAGGTTGGAGAGGACTACAGTGGCTCACCTGGTCCAACTTCACTGCTGAAGCAGAGTCATCCTGGAGCACGTGGCACAGGATTGCAGTCAGACAGTTCTTGAAAAATTCCAGTGAAGGAGACTCCAAAGTTTCTCTGGGCAACCTGTTCCAGTACTTAGTCACTGGTCACAGATGGCCCAGATTTCTTCCCATTGCTGTTCTTGGTTCAAAACCCCAGGCAGTGGCAGCAGTCAATGGTTTATGGAGATTTCCATGGCCCTGGGGGGTTTATCATCAACTACACGAAGCAGATCTGGATGTCCTAGGACATAAAACACCAGAGACTTCTGGCACCTTTTGATAGCCTGGTCTCCTGAAGATGATGTGGTCGTAGAAGCTGTAGTGCATAAAGTTTTGAAAGCACATTGGCTCAAAACTGAGCCTTAGAATCATCCTTTCCTCTATTTTTGATGTATTTCTGGTGTCCAGCAGTGGGGGAGGAGAAACATTTATCAAGTCCTGAAAGTAAGGACAAGGGTGTTAGTCTTAAAGGTTTTATTTAAACTTGTATTTGAAAATCAACTGAGTTTCTGTTTGACTGTTTCCCTTCTGTTTTGGTAGAAGGGAAACTTCCCATTTCCCACAATATAAATAGTTGCCTGCTTTTCATGTTACTCATTAGTTTACTATGTATATAGGAACACATCTAAAGTTATATCTATGTCTGTATATCTACATAGCTATATGTATGTATGTATGTATTTTCTAACCAGGTGCAAAATGACTGCTCAAGTAACTCTGGAGGATGCCTTGTCCAATGTGGATCTCTTGGAGGAATTACCATTGCCAGATCAGCAACCATGTATTGAGCCCCCACCATCATCTCTTCTTTACCAGGTATTTTCTCATTATAGGAAAAAGTTTTTTCATTTTCCTGTGCTGTTAAGAAAGAGTATGTTTTGCCCAAAACCAAAGCGTGTTTATATTGGCAATATATATAAAAATTATTTTCATAGAACCATAGAATGGTTTGGGTTGGAAGGGACTTTAAAGATCATCTAGTCCAGCCCCTCTGCCACAGGCAGGAACACCTTCTATTAGCCACGAGACCAGGAGGGGGCTTTGAGCCCCATCCAGCCTGACCTTGAAGACTTCCAGGGATGAGTCAGCCACAACTTCTCCGAGCAACCTGTTCCAGTGCCTCACCACCCTCACAGTCAATCATTTCTTGCTAATACCTAATCTAAACCTACTTTTGAATCTGTTCCCATTTGTCCTGTCACTACATGCCCCTGTACAAAGTTCCTCTCCAGCTCTCTTGCAGGACCCCTTTAGGTCCTGGACATTGCAGTGAGGTCTTCCAGAGCCTTCTCCTCTCCAGGCTGAAAAATGCCAGGTTCTCAGTTTTCCTTCATAGGAGAGATGCTGCTACAGAAGACTTAATTCCATGTTTTCCTTTCTCTGCAGCCGAACTTCAACACTAATTTTGAAGACAGAAATGCATTTGTCACTGGTATTGCAAGATACATTGAGCAAGCTACAGTCCATTCTAGCATGGTAAGTAGATGTTCTGGTACACACTTTTGTATTACGTAGAATTCAAGGAGAGGAATGTATCTTCTTGCAGTTCATTATAAGAATTATAGTCACAGAAAACAGGTTACCTACAACACTTCCAGGAGGAGGTAAGATGAAAAGGTGTGTAGCTTTTCTTTTTTTTCAAACACACTTCTTAAAAATTTTTTAAATTGTCTTTCCTCTTGAGCAACTAATGTTGTTCAAAGGTTGCCTTCTTTCATGGCATTCTTGGAAAATTATGAGTAATACATCTTATAATTCCAGAGGCCAGTTCACGAATGGTGCAATGGGCAGATAAAGCACCTGATTACATGCTACTGAAAATTATGTATGTTTATATCAATTTCCTTTTAAAATTATATGGTTACTCCTTTACCTTTTTTGATTGTTTGGATATTGTTGTACCTCTCCTTTGCCATGTGAAAAATTGCTCTGCATGTGCTGACTGTCGTCCTTGAACATTCCACCTGGGGTCCCTGAATTTGAAAGGAAGAATAAACACCATCCCATCACCCTCCCCCACCTCAAGATTAGGATTTCTATTTATACTTATAGATCACAGTGTCATTAGTTTTGGGAAGAAAGAACAACACATGAACCAGCCTTATCTGGGGAGATAATAATTGATGATGTATCATTTGGTGCGTGCAATATATGTGTATATATACACATATATTGTATGTACATGTTCATATGTACATATGAATGTATACGTTCATATATGTTTGTACATATATGTTCTGGTAAGAGAAATAGGTTCATTTGGACAAGGCCTTGGAATGACAAAAGACACGTGGATATAATCCTTTTGTATTACAATTCCTAATTATATTGAGTGTCTTCCCTACAGAATGAAATGTTAGAAGAAGGTCAGGAATATGCAATCATGTTATACACATGGAGAAGCTGCTCAAGAGCCATTCCCCAGGTAATGGATGATATCTCTACTGTCATGCAACGTGTGAACTTCTGTCTTGTTTTAAGGTGGAGTTACACAGGCAGAGATTTTTCAGTGAAATCCAAAATGGAGTCTGTTTTGATTCCTGAATTGTTAAGTTGGGCATGCCACAGAGCAGTGTCTTTTTAGCATTTGGGGACCAGTTGGACTTTATTTTTTTATATGGCATCTATAGCAGTACCTCATGGGGTTTTTGTCAGTCTTACTTTCCGGTTCAAGAGTAGTATAGGGGTAATATGCTTTAAAAGGAAAGCTTTTGATTGTGGGATCTGCTTAAGGACAACATTTCATTCAAGAGAATTGACTCTTCCCATTCCCTAGTTTAAAATTTGAATTCAAAACAGGTAGCATAGCATGTAACAATTAACCTAAGTTTCTAGACACTACTACCAAGGTAGCCACTTTCTAAATGTCAAAGCTACATAGTGCTTTCTTGATCTGTGTACAAAAAAAGCCCCTTCTGTAAACAGGGCACAAATCAGCTTCAATTATTTGGGAATGGCTGTACAGGAGTGGAGTGGGAAGAATATTAAGAGGCGTCAGAAAACTGAACACAATTATTATTATGACTTGAGTCCTACCTTTATAAGGAATTTGTAATGCAATTACTTTTATATTGAAATGAAAGGAAGGTTTACCCTGTGTTTTAAATATTTAGAGTGGAAATATAAAACAGGTAAGCTGTTTTAATTTCCAGTTCTGGCCCTATTTTCGTGCATGATTCTGAGCAAGTGGCTTAATGTGGAAAGGTTACACTCTACACACCCTACAGAGGTGTTTGACAACTAAATTACTTGCTGTAATGTAGTAGGAAAATCTTAGATTGTTTTGGATTTTTTTTACACACAGCTAAGCTTAGAAGATTAGCATAAGATTACCAAACCTGGAAATTTTTGTGTTTAAGTTTGTCTTTTTAGGATAATAATCCATTTTCTCAGGATCTTAGTTGCTGAGGCTTTATCAGGGAAAGTTCCAGGTATAACAACCTCTTTGTTATCCACAGGTCAAGTGCAACGAGCAGCCTAACAGAGTAGAAATATATGAGAAAACTGTGGAAGTTCTGGAGCCAGAAGTCACAAAACTGATGAATTTTATGTATTTTCAGGTAAAAGGAATGGAAACAAAATTTGTCAGTAGGCTTGTTATTTTATATTCCTGCTGTGTATACTTCATATTTGCACTCAGGTACTGAACCTAGTCATTATATGTTAGAAAAAACATGCCATGTTCTCCAACAGAAGGGCAGAATTTTTAATGCCTGTCCTAAAAACTTGAGTCAATCTCCATTAAGACTTTCAACATTAAATCAAAAGTAATTGTGTGTAGTCCCTATGCAGCACATGGGGACAGTGATCTGTCACTTTAGGAAGAAAGGAAATAGAAATATAGTGTGTTTCACATGTATAATATATAATACAAAAACATCTTAGCTCATAAACTGTTTGCTGGGGAATGATCCACAAGTCTGGACAGCAGAGCAGCAGGTGCAGCTTTGCGATGGCGATTCATAATTGAGGGAAGCTAACCCAGCTGTTGTGACCTGCCAGCCACCCGAGCTGGAGAATAGCAGCCTGTCTTGCCTTCTCCTCCCACCTGGCAGCTTGCCATCTATTTCAATGGACTGGGGACATTTCCAGGCATTATTCAGAGATGGAGCAACTAGAGCCTGCGAGGCCCAGAGCACACGGGAAGGAGGAGATTGTTGTACTCAGTAAGACCCCTGGTTGGGGAAGACAACAGGATATGTTACATTTCATTCAATCTCCTTTCATTCAAGCAGATTAGGGCTCTAAAGTCAGAATAGATTCCTTTTTACATTTGAAATTGCTGTCTTTTTCGTATTTGTAATCTCCATCTGAAATGGCCCTGGTGTGCACTTGGACATAAGCCCTCAAATAAGCATGTGCCAGGATGACTTAAGAGAGCTGGCATGTACAGTGTGCTGTGGATTTTTGTTTGTTTGTTTGAAAGGAGCATTCCTATAATTAGCCTTTTAATTCATATATACTTCCTCACTGAAGAGCGTAAAATCCCTTTTTTTCTGAGGGATTTTAGACTTCATAGAATCACAGAATAGTTTGAGTTGGAAAGGGTCTTGAAAACCATATAATCCAACCCCCCTGCAGTGAAAACGGGGTATTTTCGACTTGCTCAGAGCCTTGAACACTTCCAGGGATGGGGCATCCACAGCCTTTCTGGGCAACCTGTTCCGGTGCCTCACCACCCTCATTGTAAAAATCTTCTTCCTAATATCCAGTCTAAATTGACCCTCTTTTAGTTTAAAAAACATTACCCCTTGCCCTATTTTTTATTCGTACTTTTAATTACTTTTATCTGCAAAGAAGAACCTTGGCTCTAGTGTCAGGCAAGATTGGTGGCAAAAGTCACTGGTGACACTTGTAGAACACATCAAGTACACAGGGGAGGAAAGGCCTGTACTCATGCCTTGCTAGTTTTGCATGCTTTAGACATTCTTCTGCTTCACTGGAGCTTTTCACTGGGCCAGCTCTAGGTACATGATGAAAGTTTTTCCCTGGAAATGTCATGGCTTTTACTCGCTGTTTTTCTGTCTTTTCCCCCAATTAGAGAAATGCAATTGAGCGGTTTTGTGGGGAGGTGAGACGTTTGTGCCACGCGGAGAGAAGGAAGGACTTTGTTTCTGAAGCCTATCTGATCACACTGGGCAAATTCATCAACATGTTTGCAGTTTTGGATGAGTTGAAAAATATGAAGTGCAGTGTGAAGAACGACCACTCAGCCTACAAGCGGTAAGTGGCAAGGGGCAGCAGGACCCAGGCCTTTGCTGCCAGGGTTCAGGCTTCCCACGAGATGGCAGCAGTTGCTTTTTTAATGACAGCTTTTTCTTCAAAAATAGTCTCCTCACACGTGGGACAAGCTACCTTGAAACTAGGCATGGCTTGACTGCAGTTAGGCAGTTGAGTACATCTGTTTTCTTCGTGCTGTTCTTCCAGCAGTAAAAGTTTTTCCGCCTTTAATGCCAAGATACTTATGTCTTGGTGTATGCTAAATGTAATGCATGTCCTTCGTTCAGTAAAGCTTCTGTTTTTAGGTTTGAGAGGAAGCTGGCTTTCTGGTCACTTGTGCTACTCCTATTCTGATCTATTCTAGTCTTGGCATCCACTTTTGACATTTGTAGCTGGGAACTGTTATACTTGTCATTAAGATGTTTCATCTTTGCTGTTCAAAATCATTGTGATTGCAGGTATAGCAGGGAAAGGAGGGGGTGAGATACCTGTGGCCAAATTTTGTATTTGAGCTACCGGATGGTTTCAGGTGTCTTCTGTTGAACACAGTGGTCAGAGCAGCTGGGCAAGATGGCCTTTATGCCAGCTCTATCATCTATGGTCTTTCATGCATAAAACTATTCAGTCAATGACTGGCCAAATTCACCTGTGTTGCTTCTACTTGCATGAGATTTAGTTTCTACCTGCACCTGTTGTAGTTGTTGTTGTGCCGGGAGACCTCTTAGACTTACTTGGTTTGCCTTTCTTTTTCTTTGGAGGTGTGTTTCTGGAGGCCAAAAGCTTGTTTTCTGGAAGACTGATTTTTCCTGGATTGTTGAGTAGCTTGGATCTGTAGAGCCACAGCTGCACACAGTTGAAGGATATGGCCAATGTTTTTTCATTTGTGTTTTATTGGACCTTCTCAGTAGGGTTGTAGTGTAGAATTCGGGATAGTTTATTTTGGATAAATTAAGTCCATCTCTCTCTTCTAGTGAACTTTTCACCTTTGTTTTGAGGAGATAGATTTACTTACAAACAGTCCTGGCCAAGGGAAATACGGTTTTTCTTCTGTTTTTAAAGAGCTGCTCAGTTCCTGCGGAAAATGGCAGATCCTCAGTCCATTCAAGAATCTCAGAACCTTTCCATGTTCCTTGCCAACCACAACAAGATAACACAAGTAAGCTTGAGTTGTCTTCTTGTAAGTTACCTAATGCTTTGCAAAAGTATTAAAATAAAGCTCTTCCAGTTTGGTAGTAACTTTTTTCCCAGTCAGTGTAATGAGTTAACTAATATCCTTTTTTTTGTTTTCTCCAGTCTTTGCAGCAGCAGTTGGAGGTGATTGTTGGCTATGAAGAGCTGCTTGCAGATATTGTGAATTTGTGTGTGGACTACTATGAAAACAAAATGTATCTAACACCCAGTGAGAAACATATGCTTTTGAAAGTAGGTTTTTTTTGGGCACAAAATTAAAAAAAGAATGTTGAGGCAGGGCACAGGTGTTTGAATTCCAGTTTGTTTCCAGTTGTTTTTTTAAAAGGAACCAGATTAAGAAAATAATTCAAAGTACTGCTTTTCCCCATCATTTCCTTTTTGTTGTATTACACGCTAAAATTATTTGAAAGCTTTTAATCCATTTTTGTTTTTCATAAATTGAAGTTGACCCATTTGAACTGCATCCAATTCTATGGAATTGTGTTTCAATGAAGTATAATGACAGCAGAAAGGAACTACTGCATTTTATTTTAGATATGTGGCAAGATTGTTTAAAAAGCTTTTGGAAGTGAGGCTGTGCATCAAATATTTCAGGGAACAAGTATCTTGAAATTAGGATTAATAAGTCAGTTTAGTTAGCTGGTGTATGTATCCGTAATAAGAGGGTGCTGGGCAGTATGAAATGTGGCTGATATTATCAACTGCATTACAGTGGAAGAAAAGATACAGAGTAAGAGCTAAAAATTTTGCCTCATGACATATTTTGGGTCACTTCAGTGTTTAACTTTGAAAGAGCTCTGTTTATTAGGAGTAAACGAAAGTCTTCTGAAACCACACGAACTCTAGAGCGTTTACGTTCTATCTACAAGGGTGCCCAGCGTGGCTTTTGTATTTAGGCCTTTTGTTCAGTAGGGATGCTTAGAACACAGTAAGTCGCTCTGCCTGGCTCCTGTAAATACTAAATAGAATCCAAGAATACGCTGAGTTGGGAGGGACCCACAAGGATCATGGAGTCCAACTCCTGGTACAGCACCATCCCCAAGGATCACACCACGTTCCTGAGAGTGTTGTCCACATGCTTCTTGAATTTTGTCAGGCTGGTGCTGTGATCCTTTCCCTGGGGATCCTGTTCCAGTGCCCAACCACCCTCTGGGTGAAGAACCTTTTCCTGATAAATTTCTAACCTTATGTTAATTAAATATCTTAGACAAAATGTAATTAGATTTTTTTGGATGCTTCTGAGCTCTTGTGTGTATAATTCAGAGACGTACTGAAAGCCAGAAAAGCAATCACTCTGGGATGTTAGATCTAAACTTCTCCTACAAATCAGTTTGCATATACAGAATTTGAATAAAATGGAAGTGAAAAGGAAAGCTCTAAAAATAGCCAGACTCATGTTTCAGTGAGATTTTTTTTAATGCTAAACCTTTATACAAACAAGCAGCATCTTTTAAGGGTACTGCTCAGGCTAATGTTAATGTAAAAACTGCTAATACAGGTAGAAAAAGAATAGTGCAGAAATGCATGTATTTGAAAATATGTTCTGTTTGAAGGAGGTTGGGTTTCAGGACTGGTTTTAGAATGTTACTTTTTTAAATTATATGAAGAACAGATGTACAGGTTTTTACTTCTGAGGTCCTTTTGTGGAAGGCTTAATTTTTTCCTTTTTCAGGTGATGGGCTTTGGATTATACCTGATGGATGGAAGTGTCAGTAACATCTATAAGTTGGATGCAAAGAAAAGGATAAATTTAGCCAAGATAGACAAGTACTTTAAGGTTGGTTAAGATGTGATTTTAAAGGTAGTTTCTCTTGCATTTTGAATATATTTAAATAGGAAAAAAAGATCACTTTGGGTTATAGTGTGGGTAAATAATGGTTTCCTTTCACTACAATTTGTGTTACTAATTTATCTAATCTGATTTGTTCCCTGTGTACAGCAGTTGCAGGTTGTCCCACTATTTGGTGATATGCAGATTGAACTTGCAAGATACATTAAGACCAGTGCCCATTACGAGGAAAATAAATCCAGGTAGGAAGGAGAAAGAAACAGAGTGGAGCATCTGGGATGGGAAAATCTGACCCTTTGAGTATATTTTTATACTCACCTGTTAATCCTTGGGCTGTGATAATTAATAGGATTTTCACTTCGTCATCTTTTTGGTGTGGGTATTTCACTATTAATGTA
>WAAG01015127.1:51221-67760 GCA_013390105.1 Tichodroma muraria | reverse complement strand
AAACAATAATGGCCCATGGTCAGCATTGAAGCCCACAGGTCCTTATTGTTTTAGGAGAGAAAATTCTGTTAGACCAAAAATGTATTACCTATTTTTAACCTACAAAATTATTTGGTGCCATTTCTCGCTGTTGAGTTGCCAAATCCAGGGTCCTGAAATAGGCAACATGAGTTAGTCCTTTCCCACCTATTTCAAGAGTGATGATGATGTTTGGCTTCTGTATGTACCTTGTCTGTGCTAAGAGCAAGTAGAAACAAGCAGTTCGGAGTTACTGCTCCTCTTATATTAGGTGCAGTGGTGGCTTTCAGGGGGTTTGAGCTGGTTGGATTTTTTAAGTTTGCTATTTTTAAAATATTGGTCAGGGGAAAAAAAAAATCAAGTTTCCAAAATCATCACTAAGTATGAAAGTAATGAACATCAGTGGCCTGCGTTGTCTTTGTTCATCTGCACCACATGTAATGATTCCTAATTCGGCCTTAATTACACAATCCCATACAGCTTTTTCCATTTCACCTCTGCCTTGTTCATTGAGTGGATTGGATAGTGTTCAATTAATGAGCAGCGATTCAGTATCGTATATTCTTCTTGTTGCTCCATGTATGGTCCTGTGCCTTCACCGCTGACTACTACTCACCCCTTGCTCAGAATACATAATTGCTCATTTCTTACAAAGCTTTTTTTTGTGATACTTTCACTAATATCTAAGTGCTTCTTAAGTGTTGTTTAATTTATGAGATGAGTGGTTATTACCCCTATTTTACAATTGAGCAGATAAGGCACAGATTAAGCTCAGACATACCCACTGATTTGGGATTCATGATTTATGATACTTAGGACCTCCGGGGCAGACGTACTTGGCATTTTGTAGCACTTAGTATGTCCAAAGTGCAGTTTCTGTTGATATGACTTACAGCTATGGTCACTTAAACCACTGCAAATCAGACTCTGGATCACAAGTTGGATATTCAGGAAACAGGGAGGATAATTAGAGTTTTTTTCTTGCTTATTATTATAAAGTAAGTCCACGGCAAAGGAGATGCCAGTTCTCCAGGGCACCTGCCTCGTGCATTGACTTTCTCTCTTTTCCCTTTCTCTCTTTCTTCTTTAAATCTCTGTAATCCTTTGTGTACTTTGTTCTCAGTAGCATATGAATGTGGACTCTGAGGACAAGAGCCCTTTTGACTTCGGTCCTGATTCATCCTGAATCACCATCCACTTTGTCCCAAGGATAAGCTAGAGGTCTGGCAAGGCAGGGCTAGTTGTGTAAAAGTAAGACATAATGTAGTGAGAGACATGGAGAGTTAGATCACAATTCAGGTTGTGAGGTGTTGGGAAGTCTATGATTTCTTACCTGTTCAGCAACAGCAGACAGAGCAAGGTTCCAAGGATGCAGTCAAGGTGCAGGAAACATGGATGATGGTGGTGCTTCTTAGGAAAGCTGCTTGGAGCTCAACAGGTGCCTAAACCATTTGACTGGAGTGAATTTGGGAAGGCTGTAATGCAGCTTCTCTAGTATGTGCTGATAGTTCCGTTATGGAAACTCCTCAGGGCATCCTGTTTGACCATCCTCCCCATTAAAAAAGAAAAATACTCTTGCTCTTCTTAAAGACAAAAGTGACAACTTCATCCTTCTAGTCTTCCTAACAGATTTTTTTTCTGATTTATTAAATCATAATTTTTAAAAAGATCCATCTACAGATTTTCTTCAATGGTAATGCCAGAGGACCAGTAATAAGGGCAAAAAGCTATAATGGAATTACTGCTTTAAGCAGTAAGTTTTTCTGTTTAATGAAACTACTCAGTGCCTCCCGCCAGGAAAAGAATGTCTGAAGAAATTCAAAAGGGCTAAATAAATGCCTCAGAAAATAAATGTGGAAAGATTATGGTTTAGAAATTTATTCTAGAGATTCAGAACGTAGGCTGACAAGTCACAGGGTGAGAAAAATGCCAAAATGGGAGTAGTTTCTGCAATAGAAAGACAGATACATTATTTTAAAACACAATGTGATGTCCGTATTACAGAAAAAGAGGGTAGTGGTGGTTTTGAAGAAAATTATGCGTCTTTGAAACTTTTGGACTGTTCTTGCAAGATGCCAACAAAAGGCATTGCCATTTGCACGTTACTGAATATTCTGGTAAATATTTTAAATATTATTTATTCTTGTAATTTAACATTTCACACTTTTTCCAGAAAATGTGTCATTACCTTCAGCATTTAAGCATTTGTATCAGATTTTTACATCTCATTTCATTTGCCTTTAATTCTTCTTGATTCTTGCAGAAAACCATACCCAGAATAGTATATTAGTATATAATAGAGTAAATAGTAAATAAAAAGTAAATAGACATTTTCCCTACTCATTTGCCATTCACGGTGTATTTGCATTCATTTTGGGCTACCAGGCAGAAGAACTAGAGCATATTTCCCTCATTTGTACCCTGCCTGTTTATTTTACTTCCTCTGCAAATCAATTTACGGTGCTATCCAGGACAGAGGAGGACTGTACCTGGTGTTTGGAGGTCACTGTTGCAAAACCTGCTCCCTCACGTAGCAAATCACCGATGTGATCCTGTGTGGTGGAAGGGGACATATGGCAAACAATTCCCACTCCGCCACAGCAGCCAGGCTGATTCCAGAGCAGGGTGAGGGGTGGTGTTAAAAAAGGTAACGCTGCTTTCCCAGGGAGGACTGAACGGTGCCGTGTGTGGGAGCAGGGCTGGAAAACAGAGCTGGAAGGGTTTTGAACAGGAACAATCCGAACTGCGGTTTGAAGGTTTGCAAACCTTTTGCGTGCTCTGCACAAGTTCTCTGATAAGCTTCTTCTTGATTTGGCTGGAACAGCTTTTTTAATTTAAAGCTAATGCCTGTGGGGAAGAAGTGCAATAGTTCTGTGCTTTCAAAACTCGGGCATTTATGCAAGTTTCCTGTAAGCATTTTAGAAATCTAGCTATATCATTCTGTTTCTGAAAGGACATTTTTTGTCTTGGGTGTTTAGCTGTAGATAAGTATTATTATATGTATTTCACAGAGTTGTGCTCTAATTTTTTTTTCTAAGAATAATTATATATTTGGAGCTAAGCATTCAATTATTTATTCATCCGTTTTACCACGTGGACTTAGCAAATGGACTTGCATTAGCCTATACACGATATCATGCATGCAAATTCCACTCTTAACAATACTGCTTGAAATTATGTAAGCGATAGGTGCTAATTTTCTCTGATACAACAGAATGATAATGATGGACTGTTGGGAAAAAATAATAATAAGTACTTCTTAGGTTGTGTGCACTGGCATACTAAACTACTCATAAAATTAAAAAAGGAGAATGAAAAGACACTAACCTACTTAAAAAATGATGCCTTTTACTTGCAGTCTTTTTAGGGATAACAGGAAGAGTGTATTTACAGTGATAGCTTCATATTACAGAAACTATCAGGTTGTACACTCATTTCTTTTGGGGGAGGGTGGCTCTAAGTGGCTTCATATGCAAGGTGTAAACAGCCAGGCTGTTGAATTCTAGATGTTCGAGTGGTTTATAGAGCCCTGAGAACTACGAGTAGTATCTCGTTTTCCATACTTCTGCACTGTCATCATGCAGGTAATTCTGTGCTGAATGTAGGGCAGCAGGCAGTCTGTCAAAGTACACTATATTTTAATACAGCAACATTGCATACAGCTTTATAAAATAAATTATGGTGCTGGAAAATAGCACAAGCACTTGGACACAGTGGTTTACACTGAGGTGCATCTTTTCTTGCTTGCCTTCTATTTTGTGAAGGAATCCACTTCCATGTAAGAAATTTAGAAAGAATACCTAGCAATTATTCCATGTTAATTATTCATTTCAAAGTAGGAAGAGGAAATATGGCAAGGACGAGATCTTTCACTGACTGTTTAATAATAAAAGATCCTTTGTGGAAGGCTTATGAAAAAATGAAGGACATAAAAGCACAAGCAAAACATATGTATTAGTATATGCTCAAAGCTCTGTGATGAGACGAGAGTGTTGAGCAGCAGAGGGGTTTTGAACAGCATTTGGGTAAATTTGCTTACTTGAGCATCCCTTTTTCCATTGAGTTAGAATATGTTCCAGAAATAGAAAACTGAAGGACAGTATCATCTTTCTGAAACTCATTTGAGCCCTTCCTATTGCCATTGCCACACGCTGTATTTTCTATTACCATTCCACAAAGAAAGTGAGAAAGTCCTTGTTACTGCCACCATTCCTTGTGTCCTTGAAGCCTTCAATAACAAGCTCACGATACAAGAACACCTGTTTCCCACAAGGAATAAGGTGGAAAATGCTGTGTGGGCTTCTACAGCCCAAGGTGCCCACTCAGATTCCACAGGGAAAGGTGGATCTGAGATATTGCCAGATAATGCAAGTGGGGCTAATCCAAAATCCATATGCAAGTGCATTATGGGGATTATGCAATCCTTAATCCTAAAATCAGTATGCCTGGGAATTTCTTGGAGGCTTCACTTTGAAGGAAGGTTGTCAACTGAAAAATTGAGGGGAAATCACTGGAATTAAATTATTTCCATCCAGCTGTGGGACAAATGTGAGATTTCAGCTGGAATCAGAAACAAAGGGTTAGGGAAAGAGGGGAGAAGGGCCTCTGGCATCCAGCGAAGGGCACAGGGCAGGCCACAGCAAAAACAGTTCTCCCCTTCCAGACGTGGAGGTCACAACTTACAGTGGCACTTGCCAGGACTAATAAAGGAAGTTTTAATTTAAAGTGAGAGGAAGATACCTGTTCAGAAAAAAGCCCTGGTGCTCAGGTCCATCATGTCTTTGTCACAGACTGAGCTGGCATGCGCATGTTTAGCTTTTGTCCTTCTGCCAGGCGTTTACCATTTGCTCTCCGCACTTCCTCAGCTCTCTGGGTCTCATGGGAGAAGGGTTTACAAACAGCAAATTTGGGAATGTGAGGAATATGTGTGACAGCCCAGGCCTGAGGGACATAGGGGACATGTGAATGAGCCTGTGAAGGGGCAGAATAGCAAACCCGTCTACAGGCAAGGGCAGTCAGGAAGGATTTTGGGGACAGGGATCTAAACAGGGCCACCTGTTGCAGTGCAGCAGCTATCCTGGAACATGTTTTAGTAGGCTGCTGAAAGCAATCTGTTGCTTTTCTTTTGTCCTTTACTCCGGGACTTTCCCTCAGTTAATATGTACAGTGCAGGTATTCTGTTTATTCACTGTTCAGTCAAATTTATTGTAAGTACTCATTTTTTATTAATCAGCCTGTCAGGGTTTGGGCTTTTTTTGGGAAGTTTTTTAGGTCTTTTTTTCTCTGTATGTAAGCAGAGTGTACCCTTTGTTTCCTGGGAACCCTTGACCTCAGCAGAAGCGTGGCTTCTCACTGCTCGATTAGCTGGGTTAATGCCGTTTTGCACAACTGTAACTAATGGCCATTTAAAACTGCCAGAAGCCCGCCATGGGCTTCTCCTCCTGCCTGACCCTGTTGGGGAGCAGCGCATTAATCAGTGCTCTCTGTCACGGTTTATTGCTTAATGATGAGGGTTAACTGACCACTTCCTAGGAATAATGAAAAACAGAGGTCAGCAATCACTGGCTAAGCGGAGAGAGGAGCTCTTCCCACTTGTACTTCTACTCTTTCGTCCTCGGGCAGCGACAAATGTGTCCGCTCCACCACTTCAGCATGAGCACTTATCTTTAAAATTCATCTTAATTATACATCAATCCCTGTCACGTGCTTACCCAGTTGAAACAATCAAAACCACTGAGCCAGTTACCTAATTAAAGTCAGCGTAATCGTATTTGCAGGAAAACACTGCTGGCTTTGGCGAAGCCGGTTTCGGGAGGGTGTTCTTGCAGCCGCAGTGCAACGTGGGGATGCGGCACTGGAACTCCCCAGGCCAAACATTTTGATGATGGCTCAGTAATCCATGTCCCTTCCAAGCACTGTAGTTTAATTTTTGCATGCAGATACAGAAGCTGCCAGAGTAACCCTTACTTGCAGGTGCTGATGGATGCTGGGTCACAAATTCACGCTGAAGGATGCTTTGAATTTTCTTTTTCTCAAGTCCTGAGTTTTACTGTTCATTGTGGTTTGTGCCTCACATACGTGGGATGTCAGGCCAGCTGCTGGGGTGGGTGGCCTTGCTGGCCAGTGGTACTCACGGCAATGTGGGCAGAAGTTGCCACTACCTGTACAGGAGGTATTTGAGCAGGGAATATGTCCTGGGAGAGACGGCTCTCATTTGTCTTGCCCACCTCAGCTATGGGGTGTGTTTGCCCTGCCTCCCAGCCTGGACTGCAGGGCTGTAGGGTGTGGGATACACTCCTCTGCTCAGTGGTTAGGATCTTAAAGTTCCATTTACTCTTCCCACAAAGTTTTAGAAAAGCAGAGAATGTAAATTACAAGCCAGGGGTTGTCATCGTTTCCTAAGGTTATGTTTTTGCCGAAGGGGGAGAGGTGAGATGGGATGTATGTGGGACATCCATCCCTTGATGCAGCACTCCTCTGCTACAGCAGCACGTGACAGAGCACTGTGAGGCCACGTAGGTGTCTGTTAGCGGTAACCTGGGGGCCAAACAGTGTTTCTTGGGGATGTTTTTGCATGTTTTTATGGCTGCCACTAGCTGTTTTCCCTGTGCTTAGAGAGAGCAGCAGAGGATGGCATCAGGCTGTTTTGGGCTCAACCTTGAGAGAGACTCAGCCAGTCAAATCCCAGGGGCCGTGAAAGTTTGTAGGCAGAGCCGGGAACAGGGGGCACCTGCTCCAGTTGCCTCTCATGGAGACCTGTATCCCAGCCAGCAGGGTGTCTGCCTCCTTTGAAAGCACTCTCTTTTAAAAATCTAAACAGTCAGAAAATTCAAGTTACGGGAGTGACAGGTCAGGCTAAGTGCATTAATAGACATTTACTTTTTGCCTTAGTCTTTGCTTGCCTTTGCTTTTTTTGCTTTTGCAACCTGTGCCTCATTCCTCTTTCCTCCAAGCTGTTCCCTTGCTGCATCTTGAGAATGTGATGGGGATTTTCTGCACGTAGTCCCTGTGCCAGAGCATTGCCTGGCACATGGAAGAGATGGCTGGAGCACAAGCTCAGCTCAGACCCTCTACCCTGGTCCACGCTCTTTGCAGAAGGGAGCTTTGGAGGTTGGCAGCCAACCTCCACCAAAACCTTTGCAAATCATATCACGTACAAACTGCATCTTTTCAGTATTTTATACTGTGATCCGTTATAATTTTAAGTGATAATGTATGAGATGGCAAAAGGCACATCTGTGGTATCAGAGCAGTGATGCTTCAAAGGGTCTGTCTCAAAGTGTGAAGGCTCTTGAGCTTCTCAAATATGTCTGTGAAAAATGTAACACGGGAGAAAACCAACATGTTCCTCCCTACCCTTATTCACAAACTTACTTTGCACTAAGCTCGGTGCTTCTAGCTGATACATTCTTACTCTCGCAAAATAAAATTCAGCCTCAGGCTGACACACAGCATGGAAAATTTCAACCCTAGCTGATAATGTGTGGTAAAGTTATAAGCAATTGAAAATGAGGCCTTAAAATGAGAAGTGTCAGGCAACCTTAACTATATGTAGACCTACCATATTCATTGGTGGTAATTTGGTTTTTGACAGATTTCAACCAATTTGCAGATTCATTTTGACATACACTATACAGAGAAAGGGAGGGAAGAAGTCCCCCCCTGGAGTAGGACTCTCAGGCTTATAGGTATGACTTTATAAGTAGTCAAAGCAATGGTCCAACCACACAGTCATTTTACCTTCTGCCAAACCTTCAAAACTGTGCTACGGAAAGTCCATTAAAAAAAAATAAATCATAAGGTAAAATCAAGGCGCCAACGCACTGGAGCTGAGACCTGTTGACTTTGTGCCTGTTCTTATCTCATTCCATGAGTTTAAATGTAGGTTGCAGAAAAATGTTGAGTTAATAAAAATATTGCAAAAGTTGTAGCTTGAAGTTTGCATTGCTTGCATAAACAAAAGCCTCGGCTAGCATGCTATTCAGGTATGCATAGCCAGCACAGTTTTAGTAACAGATGCTGACTTTCCAGTAAACACTGCAGACTTCTATTTTGTCTCTCATTTATGGTCTAAGAATCTGCTCAGGGTATTTTTCCTGGGTAGAACCATGAACTTTGCTTATTTGGAGCATCAGGAAGTGGTTTTAAGCCCAAGCCAGGTGAAGGGGTTTCCAGTGGAGGTGTGGGGGCACAGGGTTACCTTTAGGATAACATTTCTGGGTGGCCTCGCCTGCTGGTACAGGGGCATGGGAATCCTGTGTGCCCAAGCATGGCTGTTGGCCTGCAGTGTTGCTTGGAGATCATGTAACAAGCTGCATCCCAGCAGGCTTGTTTGCAGGCTGCCTGCAGCTGGGTTGCTGATTTTCGGCTAGTTTTTTGGGGCTTGGTTGTTTCGAGGTTGTTTGTTTTTTCCGGAGCACATGCAAAACCTGTGTGAATGGTAATCTCCCGTTCCCTGGATCAGGCTCTGAGAGTGTCTACATGACTTTTAAAGTGTCTTTCAGCAGAGCCCTGCTGACAGCTCAACAGTTACATAAAATGCTGCCTTCCTAAAAATTACTTCACAGCAATGTCTGTGTGTGAGGAGCTAGGTTAATCCAGTTACTTTCCTGCTGGGATATAATTTGTCATTTTGCAGAACCGTTCCACCTGGCTTACACAGTCTGGGGTAAAAATGTTTGCTTAGTCGAGTCTCTTTACCTGGACAGGATAACTTGGTGCTATATATGTTTGCAGCAAAGACTTGTACTGGTAAAAGTGCTTCTGTTGAACAGTCCTGTTGTTTTACGGACAATAAACTTCAGATGTGAATAGCCCTTTTCATTATCAGCAGTAAAATATGAAATTTCAAGCAACGCAATCTCCATCTTTTATGGTAGCTCATTTGGTCATAATTAATTCCTGGGAGGATTTTGATGGTATGTAGCCTAAATTTTTTTCCTTTCCTCAATCTTACTCTCTTCATCAGGTCAAAAATCTTTGGCTACTCAGTATTCTTAAAACTAGGCACATGCTTAGGTGCCCAAGGCTA
Source organism: Tichodroma muraria (assembly GCA_013390105.1). Lineage (NCBI taxonomy): Eukaryota > Metazoa > Chordata > Aves > Passeriformes > Sittidae > Tichodroma > Tichodroma muraria. The sequence goes on along the minus strand of WAAG01015127.1, from coordinate 58,711 downwards.
AAGGGCTGAAGGCACGTGACTGGAGACTTGAACGAGGCTGTTATCATTTCCCGTCTCTAATTATCAGAGAAGTTACAGGCAGGTAAAGGGCTACTTTAAATTTTCTTAGTAAATCAGTCCCTCTGGCTTCTAATCATTTCCGTTCCACTTCTCTGGACTTCCTCCAGTTTGTTTATATCTTCCAGTAATGAAGTGCCTGAACTGCATACAGTATTCCAGGTGTGGCTGCGATAGAAATGCATACAGAGAGCACTGCTGTGCCAGCCTGCCCCACTGTGTAATGCTTCTAGAGAACAAGCCAGGGGTCTCACTGGCACTTGATTCTCCGCTGATACATGCTTCCTGCATCTAGATTATCCTCATATTCCTAGGTTTCTTTCAACAGTGATGCTTTCCAAATTTTGCTTCGTTACTGTGCCTTGTTAGCTCTTCATTTTGGGTTTCTCCCTTGGTACATGCAGTAGCATTTTTTCCAACTTCAGTTTTACTGCTTGTTTCCTATCTTTGCTTCCAATTTTGCTACACTCCTTTGTATTATTTTTCTGTCCATACTTATACTGGCAACTCCTCCTCCTTTCTTCCTACTTCAGTGATGTTTCTCTGATACTTCACAGTATGATAAAACCCAAATTCGGCAGTCACTTATTCTCAGGAGGAATTTGCTGTAGAAATACTTAATGACAGAATTGGTGTAGGATCTTTTCATCATGTACATCTTGCCAGATAATAACAATGGACTGGATTCTAGATTTCCTGCTCACTGTATAAACAGCTTTTTCCGGTGAGGGAGTAGAGGGAGAGAGAGGTTAGTGGATAAGAAATGTAGTGGATAAAATGAACTGGGCATTGTGCATCAATAAATAAATAAAATCCATTTTCTGCATGAGTGCATCTCCCAGTGGTGTTTCCACATTTGTGTATTTCACCCTTTAAAGGAAGTATTCCTCACCTGCTAGGTGGCTCAGCATCTTCAGGGACCGTTACCTTGGAACTGTGAGGGGCAAGGATGCTCCTGGAGGCAGGAGGAGTGTGCTGTGCCCAGGATGGAACTGCCAGCCAGCACTCTGTTTTTCTGCAAAGGAATAGTGGATTTCTTACACTGGCAGCCTGATTTCCCCTTTTACTCCGTGCAGATATCTGAACTAGGGTAAATGAAGTTTCCCTGGTTGCATCAGCACTAATTTAGAGAGGTCTTCTGTCTGCGCTAGCTTCTTCAGGCTTGGAGGGGCTGTAATGGCAGAGCAAGTCAGACTCTGGTTATCTTTTTGTAAGTCTCTACTCCCTTTCAAAAATGAGTTCACTTCCACACTTTGTCTTGTCTTCTTCAGCTTAAGTCTTCTGGTTAACTAGAAGTCCGTCTGTCTCTTTGGAAACCCCTCAAAAGCCAGCAACCACCAGTCTTTCCACATAACTTTTTAATTATTTCTGCATATGAGTTTTGGCTGTGTTCCAACGTTGAAATCATTATGCTGTTTCAGAGTGTAAATAAGTGGGACTGGATTAATAAATTGTATGAAACGTGGTGCCACACTTCATTATAATCCACTTATCAAAGTGGAAAAACCTTTTAGTACATAAAGTGCATCTGCTTTTAATTTTCATTTTGATCTTTTCTTTGTGTGTTTTTAGACACAAGTGCACATTTTCAGGGAAGCTTTTAATGCTGGTGCCTGGCAGTTTCAAAGTTACTTCTGAGGATGGCAAAACAGCATAGCAAATGTGGGATGTATAAGGAAAAGCATAGGACTGGATTATTTTCTCATAATTATAAACTGTGGTGCAATACATCACAAGGAAATCTGGCTTAAGTAGAGGGCAGATTTGGATTTTTTATGTTAGTGACCTTTCTAAAATTTCCATTTTCTTAATGCAGATTATATCATTTTTACTTACAAGGCATATTTCGGACGAGTGGATTTTGCCTTTAGTCACTATTATTTTCTCACAGTAAAACAATTACTTTTGATGCCACTAGTGAAACGCACCTTTTCCAGAGTGCAAAAACACATTGTGAGCCGCATGGAACTGCAGTTAAGCTCATACCATGGTTTTGCACTGAGGTACCACCACCCTCATCATCTCTTTCCTTCCCTGACCTCTCCTGTAAGCCTTAGCTCCAGCAGCTGCTCCTGAGGAGATTGGACTCTGTCCCTGGCTGATTTCTATCACTTTAAGGAGCAAATTGTTGTATTTTATGAAGAATAATCCAAAGTATTGTCATGCTGTTGATACATTTCTTGTAAGGAATGACATTTCATTTCACGTGAGTTTGTATTAAATAGCTACTTGCAGGAAACTAAAATGAATTTAATCTGCTTAGTACTGCCGGAATTCTAATTATGAAAAATGAACTCTAAAAAAAAAATAAAAAATCTGTGTCCAGACCTGCCTCCTGTGAAGTTAAATGGGAATATACTGAGGAGTTTTTGATTTTGTGCTTTTTAAATTAGTTGAATGCAATTGGTGAGGATACGTACCGGGGGGGAGCAGCAACCCTAACCTGGGGGGGAATTCTGAATATAAATTATATATTAATTGGTCTTTAGTTTTCACTGAGCAAAAAAAAAACTTGAAAAAATTATAGCAATTAGTCAAAATGCACTTTGAAAGTAATTATATTTATGCCTGAGTTATGATGTATTTATGTCCCAAGATAATTATTCTTCTATTGTCTTAGGCCTCCTTTTTCACTTTTGTTCTCAGTGGCCACCATCACTGGGGCTGAAATTTGACACATTCAGTTTTACCTGAATGTCCATTCCCTTGTAGCAAAAGGAAAGTCTGACCCCTGTAAGATGTCACTTTGGCATATGAATTATGTGTCTGAGAAGTTTTGTGTGCTTTAAAAGATGTCCGGCTTGTTTGCTTTTAACTCCCAGTGCCAACTTTATGTGTTGAAAATGTCAGATTCAGAGCAAGATTCATGGCTTTATTTGTTCAAGACCTAGGATGACTCCAGTGTGAAAGGTCACCCCTTCATATATTTCTGTGGCAAAGAAAATTGCAATTCCTATGGAAAAGATGCAGAAATGAGGGCATGGATCCAGTGCCCAGAGTGGTGACTGTCACCATGGCAGATTTATTAATCTCTTTTTTTATCTCTTAGAGGTCATTCTTGTGCCACAGTTGAGGTGTCAGACCCTGCATGCCTGGGTGAGGGTGGCCATGGGGGTTTTACTTGTGAGATGAGCTCGAGTAGAATTTGGGGTAATTAGGCAAAGCCTTGGTTTGTCAGTGTTTTTGCTGCTGTGTGATGCTTTGCTCAGCCTCTTGAGGTTGATGAGTAAGCAAAGGGTGAAGTGTTTGTTTTCAGGTCCTGTTTAGGGGTTTTGGGAACAAGGGCTGGAGGGGACTGAGACCTGTGGCTCTGCAGCCTACAAATTCTGCACCCACTTTGGGGAACAGTACTTGGAAAGACCTGCTCATCCAAAGATGGACAGAGTGATTGTAATTGGTGTAATATCTGTTCTGCTACTGAATTTACACTTTTTGGTTTAGGTTGTTACAGTATTTTAACAGTAAACATACTGTGAAATTTCATTATAATTGTCAGATCTTCTTTCTACAACCCCCTAATCCTCTTTCTTCTTTCTTCAGATATATCTGGGTGACAGAGAGCTGAGGTTCCTGATAAAAATAAACAAATGGAGAGAGAAAAAGAAGAAAATAAATAGGGAAACAAGGATATAGTTCAAAGGGTAAAACAGACTCCTTCTCAAAAAGTCAGCAAACAAATGAAGAGAATTTTTAGGTTCACTTTGGTGAGCATCTGATATTACTTTGGTTGACATTTCTGTGTTTGGGATCTCAAGAGACTGTGCTAAAAGGCTCTCTTGTAATGGTATTGCTTGCAGTCTCTAAAAGAAAATTATTACTGACCAGGTTCTAGAGGAAAATATTTGTCAACGTATGTGCTGGCAATATTTTAAATTGTTGCTATTATACATAATAATATTCATTATTATAAATTTAGCATATTTCCAGACTGAGCTGTAGTAAACTGTACATGAAAAATGCAAGAGAAAAATATGCTTTGAAGATAATGTGTCATTCACACAGAATAAAATTTGTGATCTGCTGAGCATGCTAAATGCAAGAACACAGCATACTTGAACATCAAAATGTTTGCAAAAACCAAAGGGCAGCTAGTTTTAAAACCAAAAAAATTAACAGAACATTTTCACTGAGATCAAGAGTTGTGGAAAGTTTAACTTTGTGAAACAAACAGCCTATTTTTCTAGCAATATCTTTTATAAGTAGCATGCATCTTATTGAAGGAGTCAGCCTGGAACTGCAGATTTTAAAAAGGAGGTGAAAAACACAGGATTAGTGCTGTGAATCTTGATTTTTCTGTTTGTCCTATGAGAAATTCTCTTGGTTACTACTACAAAGGCAATTTGATATATTAATATATCAATAGGATGGAGGGGCAGACACAATTTTGGAGGAGTAAATAAAGTGTAACAGGCTTCAGGTACGCTTGTGAATATTTTTGTAGAGGTGAATATTTTCAGTACAGTGTTCACTGAAGGTTCGTGTCTCAGAGAGCCACGGAGTCATTCAGATATCCTTACATTAGCAACTAGTGCTCCATATTCCAGAATGCTCCCTCCACACCTCACTCTCAAACATTCCCTTAAATGAACTTGATATTTCACACAAATCTTATTTTACACTGAGTGCTTCCTGAAATCCAGTTGAAACAGTGAGCTATTTGTAGAGCAGGATACTACTTCCTGTATCAGTGTAGCAGATCAGCTGACCACTTTATGTCAGCAAAAAATGGAAGGGCATTTCAGTTGCAATTTAAGATTTTGCATGACATTATTTAAAAAAGTCTTTCCAGGCCCTTTAGACCATTTCTTGTACCTTGAGATTTTCCATTGAAGTGCCTGGAATTTTGTAGTATGTCAAGAATGCCTTATCAGATTTGGAGCATGGGAAAGCAGAATTAGCTGTCATGCATGCAACATGATCTCTTGTTAATCTGCCTCTGCAGATAGCAGCATCTAGAGACTTCAAAAGTACTCAGTTAAAATTTAAACCAAACTGAAAATTTGGAAACTTGCTGTGAGAGAAAATGCTGTAAAGTATTAGATGTGTGATTTTGTCCAAACATCCTGTAAAGCTCTAATTCTCACTCCCTGTATCACTGTATCCATTATAATCTAAAATCAAAGGTAATTGAGCTGAAAACTATTTTCAAAACAGAAACAAAATTATTTCACTCGATAACAGGATTATTTTGGTATTTGTAGATGCTTTTCCTTGGTTTTCATCTTAAACTGATTTCCAGTGCTGTGTGATTTCACTGAATCAGAAATGCTTTGCAAAGATGAGTTTTTTTCTATTCCTATTCTGTGCTAACATCATTCAGCATGTCTTTGACCAAATGAAAAGGGAATTACCTTGTAGTCTGGCGTGTGGCTGTGTTCAGATTTCCAGCAAGCTGAACAGAAAGATGGTCCTGAGAGTGGTCTCAGCACCAGTTTGGGGCATATCTTGTGTTGGTGGCTCAGCCTGTCTGGATAACAGGATGGCTGGAGCACCACACACAGGCTTGGAGGAGCTTTTGAAATTCTGCAGTGTGTTTTAAGTGTGGCATAAGAAAATGCACATGTGGACGTTAAATATGAGGTGCTCACAAATAGTTTTGTGCTCACTCGTCTCGCTGTCATTAGCAGGTTTCATCCCTGCTGGATGGTTTCCCCTGCAGAAGATAGGGAATAGAAGAAGATAGATAGATCTCTTTTGGGCTACATCCCATGCTCCCTTGCCAAATTTCCCCTCTCTCCTTGATCCCTCTCATCGGTGCCCTTTCAGTCTGCTTAAAATAGTCAGTGAGAATAATTTTTATAACTTCTCGTCTCCTTTGCCAGGGTCACCAGACCATTCCAATTGTTGTTGTTAGCCTGGTCTCAGCCCAATGTGAAGGCAAGCTTCCAGAGAGCCTGAAGGAGCAGAAGGACAGTCTCCATGTTAGGATTGGCAGAGCATTGGAGTCTGTGTTCCTGGGTGTGTGTGTAGGGAGTGCGTAAATGACAGCTTGAAAAGTTTTGCATATAAGGCATCTGGAGACACAACCCTCCATGCTCCACTTCCAGAAAAAAAAGGGGAGTCAGCTTTATATGTGTGGTCACCGTTGGAGGAAGCTCTGGTAGCTCACCTGTGAGCACCATGCTTTTAAAAAAGCCCTTGCTGAGTTTTGTGGACCCTGTAGGAAACGGTTGAGACTTAGTTTTTATCCCCTGCCATCAGTAATTTTAATATACTTTGCTTCGGTGTATTAAATCAGGTGTAGCCATATCTTTAACTGCAGTGTAAATGTGCCCTGTGAAACCACATTTATTGGCTGAACAGAGGAAATAATTCATTTAGAAGGTAAATGAGAAGACTGAAGAAAGAGTTACAGAACAGAAAGGGGGTAAAAGTCTTGAGGATGAAAGTAGGTTAAAAAAAAATGGTTGGAAAACAAGTTTTATTGAAGGAAAGAAGAAAGAGGGGGAAAATAAGGAGACTTTAGAAAAATACCATTAAAATGGCAGATAAAAAATAATCCAGTAATATAAAAGGGTAGAGAAAGTGAAAGATATGTTGGGGCGTAGAAGTAGCAGAAGGTAATTTAGAATGAGAAGCAGGCAGGAAATATCCCAGATGTGATGAATATTTTGCCAAAGTCAAAACAAATTTTAATTAAGCCTCTAATTTATTATAAAGGAGGGAAAGCTCTAAATTCTTGTTTCAGGGAAGGATTTAGATTATGCCTATGCTATAAGCACGCTGTAATAATGTTAATAATAGACCAATATTGTCACGTTGTCAGATACTGCCTTGGTCTGCAGCTGAAAAGCATGTGTGGGGCTGTGGAGTAATAAGGGAGATAAACCCTGAATTTTGGAAAACCCTGAGATTCAGTATCTAAAATTAAAACCCAGAGTATTCTCTATGTAAAATGAGGGGACAATATTCATATCTAGGTCCTGTGCCATGGCTGTGGCATTTATAAGCTTATTCTGCTACACACAAATCTCAGCATGAAGAATCAAGTTTATTAGTTTACCATGGTCAGACTGGACTGGTTTAAGCTGAGCTGAGGAAGTTAATTATCCAGTGTCTCAGGTGGGTCTGGCAATGAGTAACTAGCCCTGGAGAGAGGCGCTGGAGCTGTGCTGGGGGGACAGGTCCTGCCGGAGCGCGTGGATGGATGGCCGGCTGGGAGGGACTGCCCTAATCTCTTTCCCAGGTTGTTCGAACCAGTTCAAGAGCAGTAAAACAAGGTTATGTAATTGACATGTGATGTAGCCTAAAATAGTGACTGCAAACATAGGCTGCTGTTGCTGGGCAGTTGTCAACTGCTTTAAAAAAAACCCAACAAAACAACCCAAAACAAAAAAGAGCACCCTCAACTGTGTAACAAATGGACATTTGAAATGAAAAATGCAGTTCTTATTTCCATTGACTAGCAGGCTTTTTTTTTTTTTTTTTTTTTT
>WAAG01015127.1:2370-51160 GCA_013390105.1 Tichodroma muraria | reverse complement strand
TTTTTTTTTTTTTTATTGCAAGAAATAGAGGCGTTATGAAAACTGAAATTTGAAAAGAGATTCATCATCATACTTACCATGCTGATCTATTTGAGAGTACCTGCCTGCTGCAGTTGGTGAAGTTAAAACCTCAGGTATACGCAGTTTGTCCCTGGATAATGTGATACGGCTCCTGTCAAAGAGGAAATCCTTTTCTGGATTTGGAAAACCATTGTGGCAAGTCTTGGCAGTAATTTTATTTGTATACTGTTCGTCAAAAGGTAGAAATAGTTTGTTTTTAGTAATAGAAGAAGCTTCTATGTATACAGAGACAAAATCTGCGAGAGTTTCAGAGCTGTTTTAAAGGAGCACATCATATAGCTCAGTGAGCACAAATGAGAGGTTAGGATGTGCACATTCTGTGATTCCTTGCTGTAGGAGGCAAAGCCCTTCATTAGGGCTATACTAGAAAGCAGAAAAACCTGGTGTTAAGTTCTGTTTGCTGACCATATATTCCTGAGATGAGAGACTTCCTGTAGAAAATCCTGATTTTCTGCAGCATGTTTGCTTTGTCTTTAGCAGGGAAGGTCTGTGGCTCAGGTTGGAAGGGATGCACAGGCTGGGCTTGTGCAATCTGACAGGCTGGTGGTAAAGGGAAGGGATAGTGTTAAGAAATAAATGTTTTTTATTCCATAAGGCTTTTATATGTATCGCTGCTGCTGGGGCGATAATCATGCAAGTTGGGAAATATTCCAGAAACTAAGCACTTACTCCAGCCCAGAAGCTGCAAAAGGGATCCTAGCTCTTACGTGCAGATCTGTAAGGCAGGGCTGGAGGTGGCTTACAGCTCCTCTCTCCTCAAACCCTGGAAGAAGGCTTGGCTTTCTGGCTGCCTGCTGGGAGAAGACAACTCTGCCTGCAATTTTCTGAGTCAAATTATTAATTCTCATTGTGGAGGAAGAAGGGAAATTGGAACACTTTATATGCATTTAGATGTGCCTCAGTGAGACACTATTTTAAAAGATGAGTTGTTTCAAGCTGCTTCTGCTTCATTTGGTCCTCAGCTGCTGCTCCTGTTCTCTCACTTTGCTGTCCCTTTGTGAGGCTTCCTCAGTCTTGGGACCCAAGGCACGTTCCCGTTTCAGACGTTGGACCCAGAGTGGATTTTGGACTTTTTCTTTGCCTTTCTCAGTGGATGTGTGTGTGAGAGTGTATCTAGAAGAGGAATAAAGAGAGCTGCCTGCCCAGGTAAGAGCAGGAAAGAACATGTGGAAGGCAGCAGTGCCACAGGAGAGGAGCTGTTAGTGACACACAAGTGAGCGTGAGTCAACAACCTAATGCCATTGCCAAAAGCCAGCTCTGGTCCAGGATTGCATTAGCAGGGCTGCTGTGTGTGCAAGATGCAGGAAATAACCATTTTATTTGCCTTAGTGATGGTGAAACTCAGCAAGAAAAATGCGCCCTGTTTTAGGAACGAGGCTGGAGGAGAATAGGAGGGATTGACGAAATATTCAGGAAACATGACCTACAGGGAAAGATTGAGAGAACTGGATTTGTTTAGCCCAGAAAAGAGATGGGGAACATAAATCTTTTGATAGGCAGGAGATTGTTGTAAGAAGGTAGTGATCCATTACTCTGAATGTCTATGGGGGGAGTATGAATATCTCTTCCTGTTGCAAAATATTCCCATTTGGGTGAAGTGCAAAGGAAAATAACATGACTTCAAGGGTGGCTAGTCACTAGCCTAATCACACAGGGCTTGTAGGTTGTAGGGAAGTTGCAGAACACCTTTCCTCAGAAGATTTTAATACAAATAGAAAGAAAACTAAAAACCTGCCTGAACTGTTAAGCTAGTCTTATCGTGCTTCCATGAGTGGGCTTGAATTAAACAGTCTTTGGATCCTCTTCCAGCACTACGCTTTTCTCCTTACAAAATTTAACATTTGATCATAGTAGTTGCTATTTTAACAAGAGACCAAAAACGTAGAATACTCGTTAATGACTTGCAGTTCCTGACTTAGACTTCAAAAAACTGGGGGGGGGGGAATTTTTTTTAGGCGNGGAATGTTTCAGAAATTTCTGTGATTTTCTAATTTTGCCCTAGACAGGAACAGAAATAATACTGACAAGAAATATCTACATCTCGTTCCTTTTGCAGCCTTACCTGTAGGGAAGCATGGCAGCCCTTGGAGTGCAGCAGTGCTCTGCACACATACATAAATTCATCTTAGCAAGTCAGCTTTGGGGTCTGGTGACTCAATCACTAGTAGTGGAGTTTTAAAATGGGGAAAGGCACAGCTTCTGCTGTAGTCTCATTTTGGCAGTAATTCGTTAGGCCAAGTAAGAGCAGCTTTTTCTCCTCCCCTTCTTTACTGCTGAATTTTGCTTATTCAGGAAAACTCAGTAAGAGGGAAAACTGAATTTCATGAATACTTCCTTTTTCTTTTCTTTTGCAAGCCTATTAAAGCAAGGAATTATAGAATCTTTGGAGGTGAGAGGGTTGGAAAGATTCAAATGTTCTCATGTGTACATGTGGTTGTGTCATTCTGTGGTATATGGTGGCACAATAACCTGGAAAATGCAAACTTCAATATTCCTCTAGCTCTACTGCTAAGAGAAAAGATCTCACTTTCTTCTTACTGTGTAACTGCGTGTTTCCTATTCGTTATTTATTTTGAACAGGAAAATTTTCCTTGCATCTCTACTATCTTTGTATTTCAGATGGAACAGGAATTAGCTGGTGTAAGTGCTCTTAATGATGGCATAAGTAAAAATTACTTTCATCTTAATGCATTTAGCACATGGGAGATGAGAATTCAATATCTGCTCTGTCACTTTCCAGCCCACTTGTGGGTGATTGAACGGGATAAAAAGAACAACTGGATTAAGCTAAATGCAGCCTGCGCAAGGCAGATCAATACATCTCTTGAAAGAGTCGGAGATCTCGCACCACAAAAACATCAGCCTCTCTTCAGGATGGCCTCCATCACCTTGTTGAGGTCCTGAAGAGCCCTGGAGGTCCTGAGAGCCCTGCATCCATTTCAGATGTGTAGGGCTTGGGTTTGATTGTGAAGTTGAGGGGCCTTAGTGAGGCACAAATGGGACATCCTGATTCATTATGGGTGTCTTTGCTTTGCTGACTTACTTTACAAAACTGCTTTTATTTGAAATGTACCATATTTGATTGAATAGAAGACTGAAGCCATTTCTTTCTTTTTCATTATAGATGTTAACTGAAAAGCTGTTCATTATTTTATAGCTATACTCTACATAGAGGGTTTGTTGCAATTTTGATCTATTTTGGTTTTTTAAAGGGTTTTTAAGTTGATTCCATTAATGTAAACTTTATGATAGCTGTGATTTTTAAGGAATTTCTAGATAAATAAAGATGATGTTTGCTGTTTGCCTTGCTTACTAGAAAATCTAGTTATAGATTTGTACCATACATCAGTACTCAGAGATGCATGGTTCAGAAACTGATGAACCTTTACTAAGTTATGTTTTCTGAAAGTATTTGATCTAGAGTAGATAGGTCACAAAGCAATAATTGCAGGCTACATTTGAAGGGTGGTTTATGGAATATTCTGCTGTTGTGGGAATATTTCTTAGGAAGTTCCATTGTGACAGTGTTGGAATCAAACATTACCATAACATTTAAAAATGCAACCCAAGTAATTATCCTGGAGTGCATAAACAGGAACTTTTTTACTAAACCCATTAGATTTTTAAATCAGTAGTGAAAAATGTTGACTTAACAGGTATACATTTTTTTAGCACAAACTGTCTTCAGGGTAGTTCTGCAAAGGGGTTCATTTTGCAGTGTTGGAGCTGACTTGTCATATTAATAGCCTGCACCCGCCTGTGGAAGCCTAAAAATGGTATTGCAGTAGTCTGATGTACAAAGGACATTGTACAATACTGAGCAAGTGCACCTGCATTCCTGGCAGAAAATAACCATTTTTCCCTTCTCCCCACAAAAAAAGCATTACATGCCAGTATATGTAAGGACATCTTTATGCTGTATATCGTAATTTTAAATGCTTTTGTTTTCTCCTTTTATGTTACTTTCATGCTGTCCACGTGATGGTTCTTTAGGGGGATGTGTTCAAGTCAGTTCAGAGCAAAAAATATAAAGAGGAATTAAGTTGACTCTTGTCTTTCATGTCTGTTTTTGTGTAGATCTCATCACAAATAAACATTGTGTGGTACCCAGGTTTTCATTTTGCAATTAGCAGCTCTGTCCCCTTATGGAGCTGCATCTTCATTCCCCCTCCCTGCACGTCGGCCCCCGCCCATTCCCGTGCAGCTCTGCTCCTGACTTCTTCCAGGGCTTCCCCTCCTCTCCCATGGCTGCTGCTTGCTTTGGTCATTGGCTTCAACTTTATTTGCACATCTGTTGTGTTTCTGCACATTTGTTCTGGCCACCCCAGATCCCTGTGTGCCACCTATAGATGGAGGGAGCTAAAGCAGTCTCTTCTCGCTTCTGCTGTCAAGCTGCACCAACCCCTTGTGGCTTCCTTTATTCTTCCACGTCAAATGCAAGCACCAGGCTTTGAAAAGGCCACGTGGTAGTGCCCTTGCCTGAGACACTGCATTGGTTTGCTCCACCTGTGTTCCTCCCTTGGAGCAAAATGCCTTTTGAGTCTCCAAGTTCTCAAATGCCAGGCTGTTTCCCTGGCTGCCCAGTAGTTCCCTTCTGCATCAAATACCTGCTGTCTCTTCAGGAGTGCTTCTGTGGGGCTTTACAGAAAAGAAATAATACAGCTGTGATTGAAGCCTGGTTGAACTGGTTGAAGAGAGTGGAGTATATTGGAAAAGTTAACCTCTGCTGTGCATTTCTGCTTTATATCCTAAACTTCTTGAGCGTGAGAATGTACCCAAACTTAGGGCTGCCGGACTGCTCTGTGATACAGCACACCTAAGAAGGTCTGAAAAATCTCAAACCAGTTGTTTGTTTTTCACTAGAAGAAAAATTCCAGTCCTGTTTAGGGAAAAAAAAAAATAAAATGTAATGAGATCTTCCTTGAGAGTGACACCAAAACTCCTTCCCAAATTAAAAAGAGGAGATGCTCATAATAAAGGCCCATGACAACTCACCAAGATCATTTGGGAAGGGTAAAGAACAGAATTTGAAATATCTTCATTAATAAGAATCTCAAAATGAGTGCAAACCAGCAGAGAATTCCAATTACAAATTGGAATTATGTAAATAGAGCCTCTAATAATGCATTTTATTTTTGGTTCATTCAGGCCAGCACAATTACCTGTGTGCGGGAAGAAACGACTGTATAATTGATAAGATTCGGAGGAAGAACTGCCCAGCCTGTCGATTACAGAAATGTCTGCAAGCTGGAATGAATTTAGGAGGTAAGCAGAATAATAATAGTTTGGTCTCTTAATTTGATTAGGTGAAAATATTGGAAATGTGTGGCCTTTTTATAGTTCTGGCAGCTGCATAATCTCAGAAATTTTAAAGTGGGATTATACTGAATAAGTGCTTAATAGCTGGTAAACTCTACTGTTGTAGAGTTTAAATTGGGGTTTGGAGGTGTGTATTTTATGGCATGGAAAAAAGAAAAGTGGGTGTTTTATGATGACAGTAATTTTAGTAGAACACCATAAGCTAAAGATGTTAAGGTTTCAACTGTTGCATGGGGTTGTTTTCTTTTTTTATGAGCATTCTCTTGAATACTGAAAAACATATTACACCATCATGAAAGCAAATTCTCACATAGTGAAGCCTCTCAACTTCTTTGGTGCTTATTCAGCATTTTTATTGATTTTTTTCTGTGACTGTAAGGATGTGCAATAATTTTGATTATGTTACTGTTACTGCATTGTTCATATACCAACAAGGAAAAATGTTTTCTTACTAATTATCAAAAGCATACTGAAAACAGTATGATAAAGAAATTTATAATACCTTTTTTCCTGTTGTTTTAATTCTTCTTTGGTAATGGCTATGTGTTTCTGGCTGTGCTTCAGTGGATTTCCTGTCTCAAACCATCATCTGAGCAAATGCTATTACAAGTTCCTTTTTCCCACCACTCCTGTGTTTATGATGTTGTCTGTGAACAGGGGTTTGGGTACAGCTGCAGGTCCTCCCCCTGATGTACAGAGTTACCCTTCCCTTGGAGTGCTTTCACTGTACAGAAAATTACAACACGGTCACATTAATTCCTCCCTATCGCAAAATTCACTTTTTGTACTCCTGGACCTATTCTGCTGGCAGGTGAGTTTAGTTCTGCAGATTGAGCTGCTTTATCTTTCATAGGTTAAGTGCAAAATCCTGGTTCCTGCCTGCTGCCTTCTTCTACCTCCCAGACTTTTTTTTCTGTCTTGTCTCCTGGCAGAAATACTCAAACAAGTCACACCTTACTTTTTCAGAGAGAGTAGCCCTGTTAGGCTTTCTTTCAACCCCCTTCCCAATTTTGAGATACTGTGTTGCGCCCCAGGCCCCTTATTTCCTTTTCCCAAGGGAAAACAGGGCCAGATTGTGGCATGCTGGGGAGATGACAGCTTTCCCTTGGTTTTGATCTGTGCTGTTCAACCTAGCAAGGGAAACAGAATGCCTTTGTTTGATGTAGCAGCCCCTTCATCCCAGAAAACTAGTGCTGAAAATCGTGCAGCAGGAAGGTCAGCTCTCTGGAGTGCTGGGAATGTTGCTGCATCCTGCTGGCAGCTGGTGTAGGACACCCCCCTTGGATGTGCCCCATGCAGTGCCAGTGGAGCTCCAGCAGAACCCAGGGCTTCAGAACCTTAGGAAACAGCAGCAGGAGACCCTTCATCTGCAATGTCATGAATTCATCCCTGTGATGTCCAGGTGGGTTTCAAAGGATGTGTTCACATGATGTCCTCTTCAGAGAAGCAAGGCACAAGGGAGACTTGAAAACTTTGCTGGAGGGGGTTGCTTCTTTTTTTTTTTTTTTAAAAAAAAAAAAAAAAACTGACTGGAATGCTGTCAATGAGGAATGCATTGAAAAAACTTCTCTTTTGTTGGAGCTTAGCTGACTGCTGGAAATCATAATTTGTGACCTGTGTTTATTGCAGCTTTGGGCCACTCACTATGGGAAAGACATTGAAGAGCTGGAACGAGTCTAGAGAAGGGCAGTGGAGGTGGTGAAGGGTCTGAAGAGGAGTGGCTGAGGGAGCTTGGGGGTGTTTAGCTCCTTAGAAAAGGAGGCTGAGGGGAAGCCTAACCACAGTCTACAACTTGCTGAAAGGAGGGTGTAGTAAGATGGTGATCAGTTGGTCTCTCCTCACATGAAACAAGCTACAGGATGAAAGAAAATGGCCTTAGGTTGTGCCAGGTGAGGTTTAGATTGGATTTTAGGAGAAATATCTTCATTGAAAGGTTGGTCAGACACTGAAATGGGCTGGCCAGGGTGGAATTACCATCACTGGAAGTGTTCAAAAAATGTGCAGATGTGGCACTCGGAGGCAAGGCTTAGTGGTAGACTTGGCAGTGCTGGGTTAGCAGTTGGACTCTATGTTCTTAGAGGTCTTTTCCCAACTTAAATGTTTGTGACTCTGTGACCTGGAAGGCCAAGTCTGCCTCTGCAGTGTACAGCTGGCACGCAGTTGAGATTTGCAGTTTAGCCCTTTCAGTGATTTTCATCACAGAGAGAAACTTCAGATGAAATTCTCACTCCTGATTTGATCCCTTATGCCACATAAAGGAACCAAAATGTCATAAAGGAGGTCTTTCCATAATTGCCATGAACAAGATGGCAGGGGGACAGTTCTGGGTTTCCATGCATTGCAGTGCCTTCTGCTTGGTCAAAGAGCGAAAGGGCAGGCTGGAGGGAGAGGGGAGGGCTGCCAGAGAGAGGTAAAGCACCTGCAGCCCAGAGGCAGCATTACTGTTCAGAGAGCCCCAAGGCCTCCCAAGTCATGCTGATAGACCTTCCAGCCTTCGAGCCAGCCCAGCTCTGGCAGGAAATGCTGGGAGCTTAAAGATGTTTCTCTGCTTATGCCATCTGTCTCCAGTGGTGAGCTCTGCATTGGGCATCTACAGAGGAGTGACGCAGCATCTCAATTTTGGGAGCTTCTGTGTGCTGTTGCAGGGCATTTCTGATATGTTGGAGATCATCACAAAAAGTGAGGTGGAAATGACAAAAAGAGATATTAATTCATGTTTGAAAACTGTGATTTTCATATAAAATGCCAAGGTTTGGTACTAAATAGCGTTTGGGTTTTTTTTTCATATTTAGCTTGAAGAGAATGAGTAAGGTCATATTATGAAGATACATTATGGATTATAGTTTCATTTGGTCAGCCTGGTTTTGCCAAGCATATACATTACTCCACTAAAAATGGGCTCTTACCTGTTTCTGGACTTGGACTTACAGGCAAAATGGCAAGTATTTTATTAGGTAGTATGATCAGTAAGGAGCCAGAGAGAAATGAATTTATAAATGCAATTTAGTTTAAAGTTCTCTTTGCAGCAGAGTACTCTCCATAGCTGTGACACACTGCACTGTGCTGTGCTCTTGGTGGAAAAGGGCCAAGCTCAGCTCTCACCCTCCAAAGAAAAGCAAATGTAAAAACAAATCCCAAATTCTATCAGAGGTGCTATGTGCTTGGTTCATGAGAAATAGAGTAAGATGATACACAAAATGGTCGACGACATAGCTCAGGGCTGGAATGTCTGCAAGTTGCTGAAACTGTGGGCATTTATTTTCCTCTTGTACACAACTGTGATGTTTTATCCCCTCGTTTAAAGAAAAAAAAACAAAACACCAAACCTCTAGTAGATCTAGAAGAAATGTTGCATTAGGGAACAAGGTCCTGTCTCCCATAGGCTGGAAAGGAACTTGACTCTCCTTTGTCACCCTCCCCATGTACAGATGGGAGTGAAGGACCCCAGACTACCCCACCCAGCACTTCCCACTTACTGAAATAGGGGGGGTTATGAAGTAAATTTTGTAATTTGACAGTTTGAGATTGTCTTCCTGCTCTTACTGAAGATACTAATCTCTGTAATGGAAAACTGGAAATCAGAAATAGTGTTCCGTGTTTCCTGCAGCATGTTTTTGCACAATCTCTGATTAATCTACTGATCTTTTTTCTTAGGGTTTTTTTTTTCTCTTTTGATAATATTCTTTCTCAATATTTTTTAAATAGTAAAATAGAGTGCTTTTGTACTCTGTCAGTCTTTCAGTTTTGTTTTGATGGCATATCTTCTACTTTCCAGCATGCTAATTTTTTTTTCTATATTAAAAAAAAAATATTATTTTGACTGGTGGCAGCATGCCATGATTAGGCACTTTGTAAAAAATACATGTAATTCAGTGATACAAAATACACCTTTTTGTGAATGCTCAGCCAAAATCATTTGGCAGTTTTATTGTTTACCTCCTCGTTTTGTTTGTTGAAAAATTGGAGCATTTTCTAAGCTCTTACAACCTTTAATAATCTTCAGAAAATTATTCATCAAGTCAGCAAATAATTTACCTAATTATGTTATTGTCTCAATTTTTGTTTTGATTTTATAAGAAGCATCTGCAATGTGTAATTTCTGAAAATTGAAGAGCTGAAGTTGCCAAGTATCACATCCTTCTCATTTCTAGAAGGTATGTGTGTGCTCTGCAGACAGCTATATCCCCTTTGGCAAATAGGACTCCAAAACTTTTTGGGGACTCATACTTTGTTTGTTGTTTAGTTGTCTTTTTTTTTTTTTTTTAACTCCAGTGACATATGCTAGGCTTAATTGTTGGAAGAGATTCAGAGTGAGCAACTGCACTATGAAGGTATGCTGGCCCATTTTTGGTTTATGCTCTTTTCAAGATCCTGTAATTGATTTTCAGTTAATTACGGTCCAGAATGACTTCACGGATTTGGGAAGTTTCTTCCATACGCTGTGATTGGATTTGGCGAGGCCCTTGCTTTCGCACGAGACGTTTTCATTTGGCTCCCACCTCGTGCTGCTGTTCCTCAGTTGTGTCTGTCCCCGTGGTGGCCCTGGGGTGTCACAGTGAGACCCCCAGCCCCACGCCTTGGCGTGGGGTGTTATGCCACCACCAGTAAGCATCCCGTAAGGCAGCAGCCCCTGGGATGTGTCCTGCATTGCCACCAGGGTGGCACAGAGCCTCCCGGTGTCACTCCCGTGTGCTGGAGCCTGGAGAATGGGAATGTTTTTATACGGTGTCACTTGAGGTGACTGCCACCCGCCTTTCTTGCCTGGGCAGGTTGGTCCTCACACCTCGGGTGTGACCTAGGGACAGGGCATCCCTCCCCATTCTGCATGTTCAGAGAAGGTCCCTCTTCTGCCAGGGGATGTGCCAAACATGCAGAGGGGACAAAAATGTGTAGAAAGATCAGTACCTTTCAGGGCTGATCCCTCCCTGCCTCCCTGAATCCTCCCCTGCCTCAGCTCCCCTATGGAACACTGCCGAGACTTCCCGGCACTGCTCTCCCTCGGCAGTGAGGAGCAGCTTGCTCAAGGACCTTTTGGATCTGGAAGGGACATAAAATAGATTTCACCTTGCAAATTACACAGTTCATCATTCTGTCTGCCGGGGCTGCCTGTGAAATCCGAGTCTTGGGTCCGCATACATTTACATATGTAAGACACTTCATGCACAAGATGCTGGGTGTGATTTGTAGGCTTCACTGGCAGATACCCTTATTTTTTATACATTGAAATATTTCAATAATCTGAAAAATAGGTTAATTAAGATAACCAGTAATAAGATATAGTACTTCACTTTTTTGCCCAGCTTTCTGTTTTCTATTTAAGAACTCATATTAGTAGGGTTTCAAATTACACTATTATTTTCATTTACTGGAGCTTATGTGGTTTATATTATTTCTAAAAAATGAAGAGGAAAAAATCTGAAAACTTGGGGAAAATGTAAATACAGCAAAAGTGTATCCTCTTATTTTCCTTAAAAAATTTCTACTAACCAAGATTTCATAAGATTTAAAGGAAAATAAACCCCTTTGTGTAAGACACAAGCAGTTTGAGGTATACATATGGTTAAATTTTATTTTTCATTTAAACCTTAACTGCAAAGTATTTTGAAATGCCATTAACTTTAATGCATTGTTTTGTGCATTCATTTTGTAGCATTTTCTTCAGAGGGAATCCAGTCAATTTTTTAGCTTGAACATTCAGCTGGGTTTTTATCAGTTCTTTCAACAGACTTTTACAAACACCAGCAGGATGGAAAAGACCTTTAAGTAATAAATAGTACTATTTAAGTAATAAGTAAGTAATAAATAAATAATACCTAAGTAATAAATAAGTAATAGATAATAGTAAGTAATAGATAATTTGCCTGTTGCTTATAAACCTACTGTTGAAGATGTTGTAGGAGCCAATTTGTTCAGCAATTAACTTTTCCTGCTTTTGTGTCCATCTTACTCCATCTGTAGTATTCCTACCCTGCTCTTGGTGTGATCCTCTAACTTTTCGACTTGAATCATCCTCATGAATGGAATGTTTAGATTGGATCTTAGGAAAAGTTTCTCCACTGAAAGGGCTGTCAAGCATTGGAAGAGGCTGCCCAGGGAAGAATGTTTTCCTTCAGAAACCATGTAGATCTGGTGCTTAGAGTCGTGGTTTAGTGGTGGACTTGGCAGTGTTGGGTTAATGGTTGGGCTTAATGATTTTAAAGGTCTTTTCCAACCTAAATACTTCTGTGATTCTTGACTATTGTAGAAAACTCTGCGAACAGTCTCACGCAACAACTATTAAGAAATTATTTGTGAATAAAGGTTAAAAATGCAGAATTTTGAAGAGGACTGGTAATGTCAGAGTAATCTCTCAGGCATCAATTACAAGCAATATTGGAAGTGTGTCCTCGTACTTGGAATTTTGCTGATGATTTTGTTCTGTGTGTGAAGGTAGCTGGAGAAGATGCACTGCAGAGGTCCAAGAGCCCACACCTCACTTCCAGCAGTCCCTGATCAAACTCCTGATGGGGTTCATGCTTTGTTCTTTCATGTTTCCCTGGTTCCAGCTCTCCCTTCTGCAAGCGCCCAGCTGCCAGCAACATTTGTCTTTCCTCCAGGAACAGCCTTTCAGGCTTTTGGCCTGGGGCTGCCAAACTCCAGACTTCTGTTCTGTCTTCTGGACTCTCCACCATACCATTCAAGGCACAGCACCCTTGGTTGCCAGCCTTGCAAAGGAGCTGCATCCCTGCTGGGCTCCTGCTGGGAGTGTGTGTCCCAGCCTGCCTCGTGTCCTGCAGTGGTGCTGTGCACTCTGGGGGCTGGGGGCGCTGTCTGATTTTGGCTGTGCAGCCCTCCCTGTGCCAGCTCAGAAGCTGCTCTTTCCCCAGAGCTTCATATTCTGTGTGTGGTGCCTCGCTTTGGTTCAAAACACAAGATGGGTAATCACAGTTTTCTGAGAGGAAGATTTTCAGCATTTCTGAAAGTTATGTGCAGCTCTTGGTGATGTTTTGTTTTTTTTCCTGAATCACCAAATTATCACTTCCACAGTGATATTATTATTACAGCTTCCTTCCACAGTTCTGTAAGTCCATATCCTTTTTACTCTTCCTCACAGTAAAAGCATAGTCTTTGTTGAGAAAACCTGTCTGTGTCTCCTGTTCCTCTTTTTCCAGAGCTGCTGGTTGTCACCAGAACTCTTTAGAAACCTATCCCTGTGGTTTGTGATGATGTGTTTCCATTACTCACTTCCCCATCATGAGAGAAGCTGTAGGAGCAGGAGGAACTTGTCCTTTTCACCAAACTGTTGCTTCAATTTCCACCTGAATAATAGGGCATGAAGATTTAACTTGCCATGCTTGCAACAACTTTGGCCAAAGTAGGGTGGGCTCGCAAAGTAGTGTGGTTTTTGTTTTGAATTTTATTTCCTGCTTTTTTCCCCCCATCAATTCCCAAGTGCATGGCTTTCTCTTTTTAGTACCTGTGTTTTGCTAAAATAAGTGTGAGGTGTGGCAAGCATACCTGGCTTAAAAAGCAGCCCTTGGAGTCCGATGGCAGTAGAAAGAACATTTCCCAGCAGGTTATGAAGGGAACGTTGAGCACATTTAAGCCTTAGAAACTCACAGCAACGAGAAGCTGGTGTTTAACAAAGAGGGAGGAAAGGTGAAGGCTGGATAGAGTGTTTCTAAACCACCCAGTACACATCTTCCTGCACACTGGGGCTGGTGATTTGTGTGCTTTTCTGGTTCTCTGCCATCAGCTTTCCCAGATTATACAAATGGGTGATGGTAGAGATTTCCCATTACCCCAGAAAAATGGTTGATATTACATACAGAGTGTTTTCACTAATGTTCAGGGTGATTTATTGAAGCAGGAGATTAACAGGATTATACTCTTTTTTCTTTCTTAATGACTAGTCATGAACTAGATGGTGAAAAATATGGCCAAGATGACTGCAGAAGATAAACAGCTGGGTCGTATTTCACAGGTAGCCTTGCTTTTTCTGGGAAGTGGGGTAGGTAATTTCTAGAAGATGAGGGACAGACCAGCAGCATTCAGTGTGTTAGGAGTAAGGTCATTTGACAGAAATCTGAGTTGATAAAAACTGGGGACATGGAGGTCATACAGATGAGGAGACAAAGGATCTCAAAATTTTTGTTGCCTGGGGGGAAAAGATCAAGTGGGAATGTGGTAATGACATACCCAGAAAGACCACAGAGGGAAGGGCAGCACTTACAAAGCTTAGTTCTAGCAAGAACAAAAGTGAAGCACTCTTTAGCATGGAGTGGAAGTCTGAGCACTCAAGGTATGGAGCGAGAGGTGTTGTGGCACAATTTGGTTTTGAAGGACTCTGAAACTCTTGTTGAGAACCTGTGTCTCCAGTGTAAATGCCAAGTTTTCTACATGGTGTCTATCAGTGTTTTATCGTGTTGTGATCAGGATGGAGGGCACATAAATCATGTAGCAGTTGTGGAACATTGGGTATCAACCCAAATAAAAGCAAGAGAGAAGACTTGGATGAGGAGTGCCTGCAGAAGGTTGGATGGGAATGAGGGTCTTGGGAGGAACATTGTCGCTTGGCATAAGGCAGAAACCAGTGACCATAGCCAAGAGTATTCAGTCTGGTACAGTCAAAATCTGTTCTCCAAAGTTTCCTTAACTTTCTTTTTAATCAAATTATTACCAATGCTCGAAGTTCAGGGTGCTGGTGTTTCGTTCCGACGGGTGTCTTGGAGTTGTAGGTGATCTCATCTTCGCATTTGTTGTTGACGTTTTACTGCTTATCTTTATATGATGTCAAATGGAATAATCAAAACCACTGATGCATTTAGTAGACAACTCTTAGCTCAAAAATTATTGAATTTGCCATATGCTTGAAGAATGAATAAATAATCACTAAAAAATGAGTTTTGGGAGCATCTGAAAAGGACTCATTAAGATTGGCTTTCATCAATTTTATAATTTTCTTTAGTAAGCTTTTTTTTAAGGCTTTGTTTATTGGATGATTTAAATATTTAGTAAATACATTTCTTTTGAAATTAATGAAGGAGTACAAGAGAGAGTTTTATATACCAAAAATGTTAGATGTGAGATTGTGTTACGTGATTTTGAGATTTAATACGAAATATATGTGAGGGGAAATTTTCATACTTTAGCCATTTCTCATTAAAAAGCTTTATCAAAACCAGCTTGATTTGATTTTAACAGGAAACCACTAATTGGCATTTGGTGAAAGTTGTTCCCACACAGGGAGGAGTACCCCTATGAAACTGTTATTTTTCATTTAATTATCACTTTGAGGATTGCTGAGAAACAAGCAAATGTGTTAGACATTTTCCCTGACAACCTAAATATTCCTGTAAAATGCATTTTGGATCTCGGCTTTCTTTTGTCACTTTTGTCCGCTGTCTCTTCATGAATGCTTAGCCTGAAACTCAACTTTAAAAAGGGATTAATTCCTCTGTCTCTTACCCAAACTCTCCCCAGTGCCTTTCCTACTGAATTTCTGTGCCCATCACGTGCTAGACAGGTGGATAACCTGAGCTTCATTGTTGGGTCAGACTTCAAAATACACAAGATCTGATCTGGGCTTTCACCTGAAGATTTTTGAGACAACTGCTGTGTGCAAACGCTGGTGTGAGGTGCCACCTCCCTGCAGGTGTTTGCATTTCACTGCTCAGTGTCTCAAGCCATAAGTGTAATCAGAAGAAAATGTGGATTTTTCATTAAAATATTGTAAGATTTCTCATTCAGTGGGCATGTAATTACTCAAAATATTTTTCTTCCGGGGTGGTTTCTTTTTATACTGAAAGAACATCTGGAGCAGAGTCCTGTTGAGGGTGTAGTAGTAATTGTAATGATTACATGTATAACAAAGTAGAGAGAAAATATGTAAATCTACAGATTTGGATTGGAACGCAAAAGCATCTTCGGTTCCAGTGTTGGAAACCAACATTATGGCATTTTTGGTACAGACCGGGATGTTGAGAAGTGCAAGTTGAGGCATGGAGAAATGGGATACCTGAGAGCAGCTGCTGAGGAACTGCAGGGAAGAAAGGAGTACAGTTGTGTGATGATTGTGAGTTAAACTTAGAGTAGGGAGGTGAAATTGTTGCAAAAATAGGCAAGTCTTACATGCTGCCAGAGAGTCACTCTTGTTTCTTGTCAGAGCTGGCAAGTGTAGGCCTGATGATTGTGTCTGGTTTCAGCACTTCTGGGCAGGGTGGTGGGGATGGGGGAGCCTTGCAAAATTGTCAGGTATGTTCCTGTGCCAGTTGGTGGGGTTACAGTACCTGTGATACTTTTGTGAAGTGAAGGACGTGCCTCTCATCTCTTCTGGGACTTGTTCAGTGTGAACGTATCTACAGGTCCCTTGATAAACCTATTCTGTTTTTTCACATCAAGTCTTTAAATTTAGAAAGGTTCCTTTAAGATCTAAACTGAATCTTCCTTCCTGAAATTTCCTATCATGTGCCTGAAGAAAGGGGTATAGAGATTAGAGACTGTCCAGGGGAGAACAAGGATAATAAGATGCTTAGGAAAAGAAAAAAGAAACAAAGAGTCAAAGAAACTCATTTCATGTTAGTGTAGAAGGGAGAGACTTTAAGAAGGTCACGATACCAGTCTTTCAATTCAAAAAAGTGGTGTTAAAGAGGACAGGAATGATAAGTTGTTCTTTATGGCCGCTGGGGGAATGATGGAGAGAAACCAGCTATACTGCAGACAAAAATGATGCAACATTGGAGATGTTGGGAGAACACTGAGTTGTTAGATACTGGAGGAAGATGTGGGATATTGTGGAATTCCCTTTATTGGAGATTAATAACATGCTGAGTTGGGCAAAGTACAGTTGATCCTGCTGAAGGCGATAGGATAAATTGCTTCAGATATATTGTTTCTGTGCTTTACAGGCCTGTGCTCCAGCAGCATTGCACTGCATCATATATTAGAATCTGTTCCAAACAAAGCAAAATGCAAACACTTCTGAGGTTGTTCTATAAGTAACCAAAGTACTATTTACCTAGTTGCAATCTGTTTTATTAGGAGTTTAAATCCAACTGGAATAAAGAACCATAATATGTCTTAGGTGAACATAATGGAAATAGTGCACAATTACCATTAAAATGTGCATCAGAAGTTCTTCTATCTGTGCTCTACCTCCCTTTTTGGTATCTGAATGTAAACCAAGAATAAGAATTGCACTTGCGGATGGTCCTGGCTCTTTGCAGGGTCTGACCAAAGGCAAATAAAATGTGACGTTTCCATAGATCAGACTTCATGCACATTTACTCCTAGACTTTAGCTGTCCAATCCTGTCAGATTAAAGTGTTACTTATTAATTAGTAAACAGCATGCCAAACTCTGTCATTATTTCAGTTATGCCTTCCATTTCATTCTGCTGAATTCAATCATTGGATTGGAGCTTACTGTCCAGTAAAAACTTCCTTCTGCCAGTGGAGGATAAGAAATTAGGAAATTCTCTTCACTTTGTTAATTAGACTACTGATTCCTCAAGCTCAACGGCAAGTAATAGCATTTTCTATCACTTTCTCCTCTGGGTCACAGCTGTCAGAAACAGATTTTAAAATTTATTTTGCCATGTGAAGCCAGGACCTTTGTTTTCTTCCTCACCAGCTGCAGTCTTCCTTTCTCTGCATATTTAGACAGACTACTGGGTCTCTTCAGCATATCCCAACGCCACTGCAGAAATCACCCTTGAAAGGCCTCTGCTTTGCAAGAGTCGAGTCCTTTTGGCAGTGTGTCTTACACGATGAAGTCATTTTGTGCTCTCCTTTTAAGTCCCTGTACAAGTTGTCCCTGCTTCAGTAGTTGCTTTTCCTTTGCTTCCTCCTCTTGGTTTCTCCAGTTAAAGCAGTGACTCATCTGCTTGCCCGTGTGCCTTCCAGATTTGTACCTGATCCTTCCTCTCACGCGTGGCACAACAGGAGTTGGACTCATGGATCCTTGTGGGCTCCTTCCAGCTCAGCATATTCTATGATTCTAACACTCGGGGTCACATTTAGAGGTTCTTTGTTTTCTGGAGCTGCCTGAAAATCAGTGGTTTGCTTCCCAAAGTGGGTAATGGGTTTTATGGAAGCTTTAGGGTCCTATCTTGGTTTTTCCTTCCATGTTTCTGGAAGAAAAGAAGTGTGCCTGAGTGCACTTTGTAGGGAAAATGGGATAATGCTGTAAGATCTCGTTTGCATTACTGCTTTTCACTTTATTCCATGCATTCTCAGGCATATGTGTGTGTGTATATGAAGTCTGTGTTATTGTCTAGAAATTTCTCAGTAAAATCTCATTCCCATTGTGCTAGACAACTAAGTGAAAAAACGTCTATACCAAGATAGCTCAAAATTTTCATGTCAAGATACAACAGATTTGGGGGAAGGGAAAACACTATTTGTGGTAGCAGTTAAATAGCTAATGAGAACAGATGTCAGCTCATTGAAGTAAGTGAGGCAAAGTCACCAGGCAAACATGTTGAAAAGATTCAGAGGAGAGAAAAGTGGCATTCTGATGGAGCATTTATCTTTACGAAGGTGGAGGTGCTGAGTGAGGGCTCAGAGAAGAATCTACCTCAAGTCAGAGCTGCCTTGAGGGGAGAATTGGCACCTTTGGTGACTGTGGTGCAGCAAGGCCCTGCAGGTTTGTTTTAGAGAGCAGAGGCAGATGGCAGTGGCAGGGTGTGCAGGGAAACCCTCAAGCATTTGGCATGGGGTGGAAGGGAGAAAGCTGGCAGCTGTGGAGGCTGGGAAGGAGGTGGTGGTAGTGGCTCAGGTGTGGAGCTAGGACACTGGACCTGAACGGAGGAGCCCAAGTGTTTGAAATGCAGGTGTTCACTGGCATGGGTACAGAGGCAGCACAGTTAGAGGTGGCCACGGTGGGTTTGTTTTGCAGCATATTGTCTACCCTCAGGCTGCCTAGACCACTAGTGGTACAGCACACGCTTAGAAATAATCCCAAATTATACCTCGTTTGAAGTGCATGCAGTGATTTGCACCCAGCCCCCCCTTTTCTTCTGTGTTCTGTGTATTTACTCCAATTGCTGCTTTCTCTTAGATGTAAATCTTTTTTAAACCTCCACCACTTTTTGTGTCCTCTGCTGTGTCCATTCTGGTTTCCCCTCTCCCTCCACTGAACACCTCCTCTGCCTTACACTAGAGGTAGCATATGTTCTTAGAGTGTGCTTTTGACATCCCAATGGATTCAAATATGCATAGAATATAATAAAGATCGGTTGGGTCAGGATCAGCTTGGTCTTGGCTGTGGCAGAGCTTTATAAATTAAGTAGAGATCTTAGTCATCTAAATCGTGACTTTAGATATACAAACAATAAATGATTTTCTGATGGACATCAAGGCAAGCTCTGAATATTGTCTTAAAAAAAAATGAATCTAGATTCCAGGGGATTGTCATTGCAAGTCTTGTGATTCACGCTACATAGAACTACAGCTAATTTTCTAAACTTCAGATTTAGCCTACTTTTTTACTTTCAGAGTACTGGAAGCGAGCATAAATCCTGCAGAGCATTTTACATTGTTCATCTTCTAAATTTGAACACTAGTACAATTCTAAAAACAAGATACTACTCTCTTAGAAATCTGCTGAATTAAATCATAATATTTATGGGGGTTTATCTACTGTTAAAAACCTTTCCTTTTTCAACGTTTCTGGATCCCATTTTTTTAACAGTAATGTGATGAAAATTATAAATTTTGTGCCTGTGAAAAATAGTGATTGGGTGTGCGGAGTCCGTAACTTAATTTGTGTATATTCCCTGGGCACAAAGGGAGTGTATAATATATATAATCTACGTGTATTATCTCCCTCTAGATCCAACTTGTATAGCATGTGTAAGTTTACTATGATATTTTTTAAAAGAGAGAATGATAGTTTACCTATCTTATGGCTACCCTAAACCCTCAAACTTTACCCTTAAAAATAAGGAATGCCATAATTTGTAACTGATACTTATGTTAATTTGTATTCCAAAGCCACTTTACAATAGGGCCACATTCAGGTAAATGTCCTGTTACTGGACCTAGAGTAGCATTCCCTGTTGCAGACGACTAGAAACCTATTCAGCATTTTACAGATTGCACAAAAACTCCCATCCTGAGATGGCAGGATCCCTTTTTCAGCTTTCGGACAGAAGACTTCCGTGTCAGGGGTCAATACTGAGGAACCAGCTATCTGACTGACTTGTATCTTATTTGTTCCACTGGTTATTGTTAGAGCTACAGAGAATGGCTGTTGGAAGTGCCTTTTTAAAATCCAGTTTTGTGACTTATCACATGTTTCACCTTATTTCTTTTTTCTTTTCCTTTTAATTGGAGCATAAGGACCACCTAAAATTCTCAACAAAAGTCATGATAGATATTTGAGATTTTAACCTCCAGTATATCTGTGATGTCTTCCTCTGTTGTTTGTTTTTCTTGACCTATTACTCTGTCCCAGGTCATTGAAAAATAGGAGAATTATAATATGATATTCTCTCTGCAATAGCACTGAACAGGAGGGCAAAAAGTCCTGCAGTCACCACTACACAGCCATTTGGATGAAACTCTTGTCGTAGCCCCAGACAGGCTTCAGACATCAGCTTTGTCACTTGAAATGCCCCGTGCTTGCTCCATCCCCTGGTTGATGTGAAGAGCCAGGGATTTCTTGAGCATTTTCAGGGAGCAATCCTGATGAGCTTGGCTTTTACTCTCCATTTCAAAGGTGGCTTAGTTGGTTTTGTAGTTGGTATTGGAGTGCAAGAGCAAATGTGAAAAACAGCTTTTAAAAAGCAAGTCAGGGTATGTACTTCTCAGTTTGTATTTAATCTTTACTTGTTGGTTTCTGTGGGAGTTACCAAACCAGTTGAGCTACAGAACTGGCATGGAGCCAAATGAAAAATACAGTTTTCTTCACTGTAAACATGACTGTCAAGCAGTAATGTTTTTCTCAGCTTCATTTTAAAGGCATTATAATGGAAGAAAATGAAACTAAAACACATTTTTATGCCAGTTTTATATGTGGAAGAATGTGTTGGGTTTTTTTTTTTTTGAAAAAAATCTCTTGGAGAATAGAACATATAAAGTTATGTCTTAAGTATGTTATCTGTGCTGCAAGATACTTGATGGATTTGGTAAACCAACACTTTTTTTTATTCTGGTGTAGTTATGGTGTAAATGCATTTTTTTGCCTCTGCAAACATGAAAAATGTTTAGAGTTTTTTATTTTTAGTCCTGTTTTGATAACAGAAAAAAAAAACCATAGTGCCTGATAAACTTAATTAATAATAGCAGCAAGCACTAATCTCTATCCGATCCTTCAGGCTTATTTTTAAACTCTGTTTTCAGTGTCCAGTGGCTCTGTTAACTCATCATCAGACATTCAGCTGAGCTTGCTCATCGTTGCTTTGCTTTGGGGATTTATTTTGTTGAATAATCTGTAAGTTCAGCTTTGCCCTTCTAAAATAAATGCAAACTATATTTAGTGCTCACAGTGATTTCACCAGGACATCCTCATGTAGGTGCAACTGCACCACATGGGGAACAACAGCAACTGCATTTTCATTTCCTTTTCAGGGCTGAACTTTCCAGGGTTGTCTGCTTTGCCTATAACTCCTTCTGTTTTATTTTGCAGAGTGAGGAAAATGCTTGTTTAACAAAATGATCAGCTGCTGCTTTGTAAAATGGATTTTTGGGTACTAGAGTTGAAAATGACATCTTGAAGAATGGATGTTGCATCTGTGTAACTTGGTGCACCAAAGGATAAAAAAGTCCTTTGGTTGTGCTTCATTGTTTGAATGAGCTTTTTTAAGAATTTCGTAATAGAAAAGTAAGAAATAGGTTTTGAACAGACTTTTAGAAGGATCTTCTCACAATTCTTCTGTCTTGAGACAGAATAAGCTGCAGTGAAACCTTTGCTGACAGATACTTGTCTCACCTCTTCCTTATAACTTCAAACGAACAGCTATTCTTATATAACTAGAGCTAATGTTTTTGTTAATTAGGAGGTTTTTAAGTGGATCTGGTTAACTGAACAAAAGAACTTTAAATTTTATTAGGAGCAGTACATTTTTATTTGCATATTCAATCCTTTTATTAAAAAAAATCTACTTGCCTCACTTGGTCTGTATGTCTGCAGGCATGGAGGAAATAAGGAATTCTCGAAAGCAGACATACATCCTGTAGGTAAATCATTGAAATTCATTTCTTTCACCTAATTTCCTCCAGCTCTCAGAAGGGAAAGTGACAAAAGTTAAACAAAGATCTCTGAAGTTCTCTGTAGGCTACCTGAGAGTTGTTGGTGCTGAGATCAGCCAGGAAGATCCTTCATGGTGTGATTGAAATGACTACAAACTGATGTTGAGATTTTGGACTCCCTCCTCCGTGCAGGACGTGCTGCAGTAGCAGTGAATTTTATTTTTATCTTTTGAATGCCATAGTCAAGGAGCATCTCTTTGGGCACCTTCAAGATCTTGTGTATGAGTAGTAACATCACTGTTTTCTGTAGCAGTGCCTCATGTTTACCCTAATAAATAACCTTTTCCGCTGAATCTTGGGATGAACCATCTCCTCTAAGTTCAAGGTACTGTCCCTGCAAGGAAGTGTTGAAAACAACAGGCAATTGTTGCACTCGGGTGTGCATTGTCCTGGGCCCTGGCCGTCTGTATCCTGCCTCACTCATTCCCAGCCGCTGGCTCTGGGCAGGCAGTGTCAAGGAAACAGTGAAACATTAATGGCTGCTGTCACCAGAAATGCTCTGAGGGCAGCAGCAGATCTGCTCTTGAGGGGGGTTTCTTAAAACATTGGTTTGTGGAAGAGTAGTGAGGTGGTTCTGTGGGTCTCATTCAGGAGTTTTCTGCACCGTAAATACGAGGAGCAGGAACAAGTGCATTGAGCAAGCTTTGAAAGCTTCCCAGGAGGCAGTGGCATGGCATGCTGAGCTGGAGTGGAAGTGAACATTTTGGAGAGGTGGAATTTGTCCAGAAAGGATCATGGAACTGCAGAAAAAGGATTATATTTAAGGAAAGATAGGGGAGGGGAATTGGTGATGGGCAAAAGCTTGAGCAGATAAACTTGGGAAAGGATATGGTCTAGTAAGGGGCTATTTGCAACCGTATTCCAAGTGGGAGTGAGATAGGCTAGTATTTACTGATGACAGTAAAAGGAATGTTGTAAGAATCAAGAGACAGGAAGATAAAAGTCCAGACAAGGATTTTAGCTGCGTCCAGATAGATATGTTTAAGAGAAGTTATTCTGAAAGGTCTGTGAACGCTTAAATGTAGTTCATTATTTATTGATCTTAAAGACTTTTTGTTGTTGTCGATACGTTTCCCCATTACAAAAAAGGTGATTACGGCCTTTTGGTTTGGTTCTTTGTGTGTGGTTTTTTAACATAATTGTCTTGATTTTTAGTTCCAATTTTTTCCTCATGCTATGGCGAAGTTGGGAATGCAGCCCACGGGGGATGGCTGGACTCTCTTCAAGGAGATGGAAGCACCATAGCATTGCTGGCTTCTAAGAGTACTTAGTAAAGAAACATAGGGCAGGTAAAATTAAAGAAAAAAAAAAAGGAAATTAAAAGAAAGGGGAAGGCAGATCATCAGAGACATGTTGATAGCAGTGAGAAAGGTGTTACATGGAGTTCAGTCTTTCTTCTTTAAGTGGATAAATACGTAAGCATTACAGCTGTTGTGGACATATCAAAGCAGCAAAAGCAAGGGGACTTGACTAACTTGGGCTGTTAAAAATGGATTGACTACATTTCAAGTTGAGGCAAAAGCTTAGGAGGGCTCTGGGTCTGCTAATATTGAGCAGATTTCTTTTGATGACCAATGCAATGGAGAACATGAATTGCAGTCTTGTATGCGGTAAGTGATTACAGTTCTGAAATGTTTAGTTGGCACTGACCACAGTAAACTAGGATGTTTTATGCATATCTGTATGGAGGCAGATAGTGGACATCCTGTCATGTATAAAAACATCCAGTAAAGCAGTGAAAATGAGCTTAGAGGTGCCTTTTGGTCCTTTTTCCAGTGTGACAATGCCGCAGGCAGTGAGGTGATCCTTAAGGTCCTGCGCCTGTTTCGCTTAAGAACTTTGAGATTGCGCTTCGGCTTTCATTTCCTGTAGAAAGCCCGGGTTTTGCTGGCTTTCTGTACTGACTTGGTTCCCACATTGCTCATCTTCGCAGCCCGGAAGTCCAAAAAGTTGGGGAAATTGAAAGGGATGCACGAGGAGCAGCCCCAGCAGCGGCAGCAGCCACCCCCGCAGAGCCCCGAGGAAGGGACGACGTACATCGCGCCCGTGACCGAGCCCTCTGTCAACACTGCACTTGTCCCCCACATGTCTGCTATCTCACCAGCACTTACTCCCTCTCCTGTTAAGATCCTTGAAAGCATTGAGCCGGAGATCGTGTACGCAGGATACGACAGCTCGAAGCCGGACACGGCGGAGTACCTGCTTTCCACCTTAAACCGCCTGGCCGGCAAGCAGATGATTCAGGTGGTGAAGTGGGCAAAGATACTTCCAGGTAGGACCCTGAGTCATCTGCTGAGGTGTCACTTCACTGTTTCTTTTGCCTCAAAGAACTATTTGCTTGTCAAATTGCATCTTTAATCTGTGGACTGTGTTGAGAAAACCAGCAGCTGGGGGGTGTGAGATGAACCTCTGAGAGAAGATAGTTGGGGTTTTTTCTTATTTTATGTAATGTTTGTTTCATATGTCTGTGATTGATACTTAAAAACTTTTATTTTCAGTAATAGCCTCTTAAGAAGAAAATATATTTTGTCACTGGAATGAAAAATTACGTTTTTATTTTTTCCAAAGTGGGAGTGTTGCTCTTGTTTGTGAATACTGGAAAAGTAGTAAGCAATGTGTTTGGTGATGGTTTAACCAGTCCTTGTAGTTCATGGGTATTCTCTGGTTTGATCTCTAGGATTTAGAAACTTGCCTCTCGAGGACCAAATTACTTTAATTCAGTATTCATGGATGTGTCTGTCATCGTTTGCCTTGAGTTGGAGGTCGTACAAACATACAAACAGCCAGTTCCTCTATTTTGCTCCAGACCTGATCTTCGATGAGTAAGTATTCCTTAATGGCCCTTTCCAGTGCAGACTGGAAGGATTGCTGTCTTTATTTGGTTTTTCAGGCATACTTGCAGTCTAAGAAAATTTCAGCTAAATCTGGTTTAAAAAGGAGCTGAAGTTTTAATTTTCTTCAGTGACTCACATTTCGATTGCCAAAGCTTTGATATTGCCATCCGCTTCTCCTTATGTATGGGGATGTGTTCTCAAACTGGGACCATCCCACTGGCTTGAAATGTGACTGATACACAACCGCGATTTATAGAAAAGAACATTTTTTGGTATCTACTGGAGCTTGGAAAAATATCCAACTTCTAGGAAATGTGAATGTTTAAATTACTGGGGTTTTTCAGAGCAGTCATATAATGGTGCTTTTGTTAACAGTATACAGCTGTTCAATGTGTTTTCTTGACAGTCTTAATTACCCTTCTTTGCGACCGTGAAAGGAGCCAAAATGTTTTTTTGGTAATGAAACATAACTTCTTTTATGATGCATTCAGACAAAAAGAAGGATCAGCCATTCTGTCTGAGTATGTGTTCCTTCTTATTTTATGTTTGTGTGTGTTTAGTGCTTTGCTTTTGATGACTATAATTTAATTTTTGTTCCCTTCTCCTAGTGTTTATTACAGGACAGTAAAGTAAAAAAATCTAAGTGAATGCACAGGCAATCGAATAGGGCTTGTATCATTTGCTTATCCCAGAAGGCAGTTTTTGTTTTTCTTTTTCTCTTGAGGTAAAAAGGAGACATAATCAATAGGATATGGGTGCACTTGGGAAAAAAATAAACAGGAAAAGGATTAACAAAAAAATAACTTACTTAATCCCCTGATGCATTGTGAAATCTTTTTCCTGGAAAAGATGCTCTTTTGCTGTCCATCTTAATAGTCTGTCTTTGATATAGGAATCGCTAAATAATTAATGAGGATGAGATGGGTCCCAAAGCAGTGAGCAATATCAAAGAAGGATTGTTTGGTTTGTTTTGTTTTTTTTTAGAGGAGGAACTGGTGATTTACTGCATGTGGCCAAAAACGTAGTGTCAGCCATTTTCCTTGTTGAAAGCACCTCCATTATGACTTGAACATTAGAGAACTGTCCCAGGAAAAAAAAAAAAAAAGTATCTGTAGCTAGAGCTAAGTGAAAATGTGAACTTTGAAGAGTTTAGTTCTCCTGGGGGAATGTAGACTAAAAGTTCAAACACAAAAGCAGCTTTCCCTCATCTCAAGAAAGTCAGTCAGGGGGTCAGAATTTATTAGACAGAGAAATCAATCCTGCTTGCAAATAAAAGTTGTGTGCATTGCTTGCTCTTGTTATACTGCAGCTAGAAGCAACTTTGAGAATTTGAGATCAATTGTGAGTTTTATGCTGCAAGCCTTGGAGATGGGTGCCTGTAGAATTATTATACTGTGGTTGAGGTAGGGATCCAGTTGGAAAAAGGAGTGCAAAATTAAAACATGCCAAACCAGATATGTAGTTGAGATAGTGGTCTGCTCTCCTGCGTATTTGGCAATATACTCACTGCAGAGAGGCAATTGCTTCTCAATAGAGGAAAAAAAAATTGCCGGGAGATGGGAGAGGGGGACAGGGCCTTTTGAAGTAGCTAATCAGGGCAGGGAATTTCCTTGGAGGTAAAAGAGTAAGACGTTCAGTGTTCGCTCTGAAACAGTAATGGACACACCTCTGGAATGGGAAGGGTTTTCTTTCACACACACTTCGCTTGTGTTTCATACTCACTGGGCATCATGGCAGGCACTTGTTCCCAGTTTCTCTTGTTGCCACTGAGGATGGTGGTTGAGACTGCATTTGGAGTCTGAGTTTAGGGCTCTCTGACAAAGTAAAGTTGTTGAGAAACTGCAGAGCTGCTTGAGGTTGGCCAAGGTGGTCAGGGCTGATTGGGACACTGAGGGACCTGATGGTGCAGTGTGGATTTAATTGGTTCCTAGTGACCTGTAGAAAAGGTGAAGTCTGGCTTTGTGGAGGTGCTCAGAGGAACAATGAGAGTTTGTGATCCCAAATTTGGAACAACACGCTTTCTCCTGGGCAGCAGGAGAAGACATTTTCTAACAAGATGGCAAATCAGCCGAGCAGGTTCCCAGAGGGACCTTGGAGCCTTGGTCCCGGATGATGTCCAAGCCTTCACTGGGCAAAGCCCCAAGCAGCCTGCTCCAATGTCAAAATTAGCTCTGCAGTGAACAGGGGGTTGGACTTGAGACCTCCAGAGATCCCTCCCAAGCTACTGTTTCGTGATTCGAAGTTAAGAGATGCAGTGCTTTTCCCGGTTTTGAGGTAAGGCCAGAGATCATTTACTAGAATTGTACAAGCCGGCCAATGCAGTTTGGTGTAGAAACTATTCCTGTAATACAAAATACAGTACACATTCCTGTTCATGAAGTGCTTTGAAGCTTTGCTCTGAAATTGCTGAAGGCTGGTCTTACCTTTACTTTTTGAGCACCATGAACTTGGAAATGTGCTGTGTAATTATAAGCACTGGCCTTTGTTTCTATGCCACAGGGTTTATTTGACCTCCCTGAGGTTTACTTGGTGAAACTTTGAGTGTTTTACTGCTCTTGGCATTTTAGGACATTTATTAATTGATGCAGAATGAAAGGGGATGATTTACAGTGCCTTTCCTTTTACTGGTTTGAGAGAGTTAAGTTTCTGTTATCACCTGGCCAAGATTTTCTTGGTATTTCTTCATATTGTGTCTGGAGAGGTCATTTCCTGTTTCTATACAAGAAAAAATAAGAAATGTCCTTGACCAGGCCCTTGCTGCCCCAGGGGGTTCAGAATTTTCTTCAATGAACAGTTAAAAAAGAGTGAAAGTGGAGGTTGGCTTTAGTGGAATTATGTGGCTTTGTTTTACGTTAAATGCATTTTCCGTTTACTCTTAACTACTGTGAATAAAAGAAAGTTGTAATGTTTCTGGAGGACCATGATATATGATCTTGTTTTCTTTCTTGTTCTGAATGCCTGTAAACAAGGCCAATAACAAATAAGGATCCGTGTTGTTAATAGCCGTTTAATGTAACTTTGATTGTATAAATACAGTGCAAAATGCCTCCCAACTCATACGTGGTTTGATTTCCTGTTAGGCTTGTGGAAGACTGGAAATATTTGTCTGCCTTCATTTAGTCATGCTACATATCTAATTAAGTGTACTGTTTGTCTTTATGGTTCAGGCATATATTCCATTGATTTAATTTGGCTTAACTGAACACAAAGATTTTAACTGAGGGATAAGAAAATGGCTGCTCAGCCTGTGACAGAAATGCCTAAAAATCAGCCTGAAAAGAGGCATAAAATAGAGTGGTTTATGTTGTGTTTATGTAAGTTATGGCATATGCAGTTTTTTAATCCATTTCTTTTGTAACATAGGAGCTGTGCTCAAAACTAATGTTCTGTAGATACAGCTCTGGTTTTAATCCACAGTAAATCCTTAAAAGACCATCATACATATGACACCGTGTAATTCTTATTGAGGGTAAACACTCCTAAAGAATGACTGCTGCATGTGGAATAACACTCAAAAGGTGTTGTAGTTATGTTTGTAGGCTGTGCAAACTCAAATTCAAGAAGTTGCAAAATTTGAAAATTAAGGTGGTCTCCGAAATCATAGTTAAGCCATTTGGGTACAAGCTTTGAAGACTGTATCCTTAACAAAACTCTTAAGTTATGCTATCCCATAATATTTTTCCCATGTGACTCCTTTGATCAGGTTGGATGAGATGTAAGGATTATGAAGTGAGAGATTCTTGGAGGTTTTTCTTCATTTGTTGTCATTGAAGAAGCCTTACCTTGAATGGATCTAGGGATTTGAGAGAATAGAGATATTAATGGGGAAGATTTTCTTAAGACATGACAAAAGACTGTCCCTAATTCAAACCCTAAGCTCTGAGACTCTCCAGGTTCCTACTGCAAAAGTAACAGAAATCCTGCAAGGAAAAAAAAAAAAAACCAACAAAAAAACCCCCAGTCTATTTAACTCAAGGGAGGGAGAAAATTTCTCTTTGATTTAACCAAAGACTTTAGCTAAAATTTTCTAATCTAATTCAGCCTGTGGCAGGCACATGTGTGGATGATCTAAGTCCAGTGCATTAAATGGGTAAAATCATGCACAATTGAAAGCAGAAAACCAAGCAGCACTGGCTGGAATGGGTGGAAGAACAAAGCAAGAGATGTACAAACCCCATGGTTTGTAACACCAGCTTATTTTGAGGGATTCTGGCTGAAGCTCTTCAAAATACTCTTTACTACAGGGAGCAGCCTTAAACAGGATTTCTAGGACATGGTTCTGAAAGGCAGGGCAGTTAGTTGCAACTTCCATTGCTCTTTCTCTTATTTGATGAATTAATCATAGAACTAATGGCTAAAATGACTCTCCCTGGCTGTGCCTTTTTGAGGGAAAAGTCCTCAACATTTTTGAAAAGAGGTGATGTGACAGTTCATGTCTACAAGAAATGGGCCCTGCCTTTCAAAAGGAGGAATTTCTGTCTTTACAGTACAGAAGTCAGAGGTCTAAATTCCAGAGAATGGCAAGGGATGCTCCTTTTTGCTCAGGTTTTAACGGGCTCAGGCAGTTGCTGTCCCGCCGGCTACTGGTGACAACATCCCAGGTATCTGCTTCCACCCATACATTAAAGTCAGGGCATTGGCTGGCAAACTTTCAGAGGCTCAGGAAGGAGTAAAAAGCATTTACAAGTGCAGCACTGCCAACAGAAACCCAGCAGGAGCCAAGACGCGGAATGGCAGGGATCCTCACTCACACAACGTGGGAAACCAGTGGGAGCGGTGGGACACGGGCTGCCTTTGGGGCCATGGCTCGTGCTCCCAGCACATCTTCTCCCAGCTGGGAGCCAGAAACTGCATCCCTCATGGCAAGCTGCACTGCTTATCCATTCCTTCCCCTAAGGAAGATGCATGGTGGCTTCTCATTTCTCCTTAAGGCAAAAACACAGCTCATGGTGTTGATGATGAATATTAAAGCTCAAGTCGTGCTCCTCCTCTCTGTATCAGTTTGTGCTGGCATAAAAGCCCCAGAGGGATGGCCCAACCCTGGAATTCCCCCACAGGTCTTGATTTATTTTTTAGGTTTAGCATGGTCTGTCTGTAGGTTTCGGAATCTGCAGGGACTTTTGAAAAGACTGAAGATTTCGAAATCATTCCCTATTTTTAGCAAATCTACCCAAATTACCTTATTTACCATTCCAGCCTTACCTGGCTGTAAAAAAACAGTGATGTGGGATACTGAGAGAGTTCAGTGATGCTGAGACACACTGTGTGGAGACTGTTTAGTACGTTAAAATACACCATCAATATTTCAACAGTATTTTGCAAATGCGCTGCATGACTAATGTGCTGTGTGTTTTCTTGCTCCTTTGATTTTTCTCAGTTTGTCATCTGCGGCAGAAAGAATAAATCATAGGTGCAGAAGTGTGCAGGTTCTGAATTTCCTGGCCATTGCACTTCATGCTGTCGTTGTTTTTTCACTCGTCAAGGAATTGAGGGTTTGCCTAATGAAAACCAGCACTAGGCATTGTATGAGATACCCAAAATTATTGAACTTGAAAAACTGAGTTTAAAACTGGGGCCAACTTTCACAACCATTTGGATCAGTTATGATGTTTTTCCATCTCTGAAATTATTGTATTAGATCATATGCAGCTCAGTCCTTACAGTAAAAACGCTTCAGTAGAGACTGCACTTTACTTAATATTATGTACAAAACATTAAGAGCAGAATATACTGATGGATACATACTTATTTTTTTAAATTTTTAAAATATGTACTATGTATGTAATTAAAAAAGTTTACTACAAATTGATATAAACAGATCCTTTAAAGCATAAGATTTTGCTCCTAGTGAAATAAAAATTAAGTATTGCAAGCATCTCTCATTCTATGCCTTTGGTAATTGCCCCAAGTGTGAAGTTTTTAAATTTAGAAGGAGACAGAGGTTGATGTTGGCAATAACCAATAAGGAATACATTTTTCAAATGAGACAGTCGAGGTAGAGCAAATGAGGTAGAGAGGGGCAGAAAAAACAGCTTCAGTACAAGGAGGCTTCTAGAAAGTTCTTCAAGGAAGATTTCTAGGAAGTTTCTGTGCTAGTGTTGTCATGAGATGTGGATAGACAGAGGATTTTGTAACATTGAGGGAAGCCATAAAATTAAATTAAGAATTATGATGCAGCTCAACTGAAACAGCTAAGATTGTATTAAAAATGTGCATTTAATAATTATGTACATTTTCTTAGTAAATGACGTTTTCATTACGTTCCTAAACCCCCTCATAATATGCCTGTGGAAGCTGGGACCATTAGGATTTGGTGTTGCATAAGGCAGTGCAAGGATGCAGCAGCCTCTCTGTGCCCTTTCAGTGTTGAAGCCTGTAAGTCTTCCTGGTGTTCTGATTTCTATGGTAACAGCAGGAAGATAAACGTAATGAAATAAGCTGAATATTTAAAAACTTTTTTAATTATTTATTTATTTAACCTCGTATACCTCAGGGCTTAGGGGGAATAATTAGTTGGATCATCTGTGAATGGTGATAAAGGCAATAGGAAACTTCACTTATTGTTTAAATGATTACTTTTTTGCTTTTACGTTTGGCAGGATGATGGCTGTTAACCCTTTTGTCTTTCCTTGCAATCTGTTAATCCTGTGGTTTCTAAATTTAGATACATTTTTGTAATCTCTGTCATCTGGCAGTCTCCAAATCCCTCATTTTTAATTATTATTGCTACAACCAGGGTTGGTAGGAGTTGTCAGTGTTCATTTTTGCTGATAAATTGTGTTTGCAGTCGCTGGTCTTGTTAAAAGGTCAGCAAGCGCTCCTTGGTGATCCTCCCTGCATGGTTTTTGCTTGCATGTATTATTTTGGTGAGGAATACTGAATTCAGGCAAAGTGTCAGTGCAGTGGGAAGTGAGTATCTTCATCAGTAATTTTTTTATACACAGTGTTTATGTGCTGTTTACTTTTTCATAAAGTGCGTCTCAGTTCTCATCCCGAGAAGGACGTAAAGGGATTTTGTTACATACCCACCCCAGAGTAGTGCAGATGAAAAAATGAAATTTTGTAAAACTGCTGTCATACCTGTACATGATAGATTTAACATGCTTCAGCTAGGTTTTCCAAGTTTTTATTTTGGCTTCGTTTCTTTGTAAACAGGTCATTGGTTGGGCAAAGCAATAGATTTGGTTTCTTTGCATAAATTTCTAAAGGCTCTGCCTTTTAATGCCTCTATCTCTAAACATTTCTTAAATTTCTGAGTGTTTTGGTTCAAACTGTGAAGTTATAAAGGAAAACAGAAGATACAGAAGTTTTAAGGAGATCTGTAAGAATAGGGAAGTGTCAGAAACTGTCCATCTAGCACAGTTTGTTATCCTTTAAATTGGCCAGAGAAAGTTTAAGGTCAGGACAAGGGGTTTCTTCATTTGCCCATTCTAGCAATTACTTAGGTACTTTCTGAATGTGAGATTGCATTTGGGCAGTTGTGCTTAATAACCCTTCTGTGTCTTTCTCTGAGAATTTGCCTATTACCTCTTTGATTACATTTATAATCTTGGTATCTAAAATGTTCCGTGGTGGTTGCTTCTGCAATTTAATT
Organism: Tichodroma muraria; assembly: GCA_013390105.1. NCBI lineage: Eukaryota > Metazoa > Chordata > Aves > Passeriformes > Sittidae > Tichodroma > Tichodroma muraria. Next base: position 19,100 of record WAAG01015127.1, on the reverse strand, counting down.
ATGCATATTTGTTTGTTGGAGATGTTTTTAAAGCAGGTGGCTGATAATTTAATGGAGTGCCACTTCATTCCTGTGTTTGCAGTAATAGTGGATATAATCCTTCTCATCCCATGCAATGCATTTATCACTTAGATCTCCATCAAGTCCTGGTGTTTCTTCTGTGAGCTGAAGAATCAGTGAGTCAATTTGACCTCCCCTTGTACATCAGCTGTCTGCTATCCCCAGCCATCCTCAGCTCCTCCCCTCAAGCTTTGTATTAATTTGGGAGGAAACCAAACTGACACGCTGGATTCAGAGCACAGTGGATACAGCAGCAAAATTACAATTTCTGTCTTGCTCTCAACTCTTCTCTCACATCTTTGCTTGTTTTGATGAACATTTTCAAAAGCAAGCATTTTCAAAAGGCAGAAGCCCAAAAAACCTGCCCTAAGTTACACATAGGACTCTTTATTGTGTGGTGTTTGTTAATCCAGTTACTTTGTATGTATGGTGGGAGATGATTATACTGTCTGCATTGTCCAATCAGTGATTTTCACCTTCCATTTTGTCAGCCAGCCACACAGACTTGCAGGATTTTTCAGCGGTCTTTCACAAGCAGCTCTTGATTTCATCATCTGGAGTCATTAGCTAGCTCTGTCACCTCCAGAAGTCTGATTTTTCTCACATGATGTATGAGCACAGTTCTCAGCCCAGGCCCTGGCGTGGACCTCTGTGAGACTTCCCTGAGTAACCTTCATTACTTGTGAGAGATGTCCATTTGTTATTACCCTTGGTCTCCTACTTCTAAGCTGCTAATAATCCATGAAGAGATGACCTCCTTTATCCCTAAGCTCTCTTTAAGAGCTTTCAGGAGATCTTTTTAATAGCTTTAAAATCCAACCCTGCCGTGATTGCATCCTCCCATAGCTCCTGATGCAAGGCACTGTGCAGGTCCTAGACCAGTAATTACCCACACTGGCACGCTGACAGAATTTATTAGAGCTCATGCCCAAGCTGCTTGCCCCAGTTTCCTTTGTGTGGAAACCAGGGCAGGGAAGAGGAGGAGGAGAGGGTTGGTGTTTGCTTAGGTCTCACCCCATATGGCTGTGGGATGCAGCTAGACCTGGCATGTGCAGAGCATTTCCACTGTGCAGACGTCGCCTGGATCCACCAGAACGTCCTCGTGCTATCATCAGAGTGCCCTTACAGAGTCGTGAGACGTGACCTCTCTCTGCCAGAGTTGTGCTGACTTTCTTCCCTTACAGCATGTTTATTTATCAATTCATGCTGCTCTTTCAATGGTTTTGCTCGATATAGAACTGGAGCTTACTAGCCTCTGGTCTGTATTGCTCCCTTCCCACCCTCAGACCCTTTTTAAGAAATCAGTCACGTTTGTCGCCTTCCACAACTTTTATAAGGGCAATTTAAGCAATAAGCTGCACAGCACAGTTAGTAGTTCAGCAATTCCGTATTTAAGTTGCTTTACAGCTCGTGGATGGATGCCATCTGGTCTTGGTGATTTATTACTATTCATTTTACTGTTTTTTTTTTCTTTATAAACCCTCTTCTACTCGCACTTGAATCTGAAACTGTTTCTCACACTTGCTTACTGAAAAGGGAGAGTAGTGCAGAGCCTTACTAGGCTCCTCCACAGAGAGCACTGATGCAAAGATTTTATTTAACTTTTCTGATCTTTCTCAAATGCTTCATTTTCATCTTGCTCATCAGTTGGCCCAGTGGATGTTCTGGCAGATTTTCAGTTTGTGATGGGTTGAAAAGGATTTGAGTGTTAGTTTTTACGACTTTAGTATGAAGACTTGCCCAGTTACTTTACACTTAGCATAGACCATAATTATGCTCTTCTTGTACTGTCTCAGCATGACTTTGGGGCATCCATGAACCTTTTGGGAGGGTTTCTTCTCACTTCTGTCAAGGTCTTAGAACAGAGGTTTGTTCCTTGAAAGTGTCTGAATGTGGAGCCGCTTTAATCTTCCTCCACATCGATGAGCTGTTTGCTGGAATCTCCAAATACCTTTCACATGCACAGTGCTTGCTTCTGCTAATTCCCCTGTAGAGTTAAATACGAGCAAAAGAAAAATTAGGAAGTTGTTTTTCTAAACTGGCATGAGAGGAAGATGTGCCTCAGTTGACTTCCAGAAAATGCCAGGCTTTGCGTGACAGCATGAGCAAAGTCTTAATTTTTGAGGCATTGTTGGCATAAAAGGAGAATTGCTGCTGCATGTGGAATATAGCAGTAATTTTGTTGATGAACCACTGCTAGTGACAATGAGCCCTGGCAGAATGGATGTATAAAACAATACCTAATGGGCACCTTTTCTGGCTCTCAATACCTTTCTCTGATGAACTTTGAAATGGGGTATTTATTGCCATGTGTACATTATCGTCACTTATTATTGAATGTGTTATTGAAAGAGCATTTTGGTAAAGGCATAATTATGTGTTTTGTCATATAAAACTGTGATTTGTCTCTTTTGAAATGCAAATGCAAACCAGAAGAGAGTATTTGGTATCAGCATTCTGCTAAGTGCATAATTAACTGTTAATACCAGCATATACTTGGGGTTTTTTTGCTATTGATGTGCTTGGGATTTTAGGGTTACATAACTGGGTGATTATTAAGTTGGATTTTATCACAAGTTCTCTGTTAGTGATTGAGAGCTGAAACTCTCCTTTGGCAATCATTATCCATGGGCTGTTGCCAATTCCTTTGTTGATAGGCATATAACAGGAGGACATGTGGCTGGAACTTTTAAAGCAGCTCTAAATTTCTTTGTATCACTTATCCAGGATGGTATTTTCTAGGGTCAGCATGATGATTTTCTTGTGAGAAAACTAATTTTCAGACTTGACTTCTGTAAGTTCAATTTAAAATTGCCAAATTGAATTTAAATATTGCCAATTGCCTGGGTGGCTAAAGGCCGCAAAATAGCAGCTTAATCTCTGTAGATCTGGTTTGATGTGAAATTATCTTCCTTGTCTGATTATCAGTGTTCACACTGGTGGTCCTGGGTCCAGTCAATGTTTTGTGCCAGGTTTGGCAGTGCCCAAATTGGCCATTGGTGCAAAGTAACAGGCATTTTTGCCTTCCTGGAAGGAGATGACGCTGAAGCTTTGCTTTAGGAGCTGAAGGCAAAGTGTTGAAGGGAGAATGTTTTGCCTCTTTCTGCTGTGGCTTACAGGCTAAGCAGAGATTAGAAAGTGCTGAATAAAAAATAAGTACTGAATGAAAAGTCACAATTGAATTTTGCCTGAATCCTGCCCGTATTTTGGCTTGGATTTTGATCAGTGTGTTAACTTAATGAGGCTGCTCCAGTACAGGTGCCTTGGGCAGCATTTCTAACGGCTTCAGGATGGGACACAGGTGTCTGGGTGCAGTCCATTGAGCAGAGGGATGCTCAGTGTTTCCTGTGCATGGAAAAATTGGTTCAGGTAATGGCATTCTGTCACCACTGCTGGGGCTGTTGGAGTAGAATACTCCCTCAAGAGACAGTTAAGTGTTGTGACAATAATATGTTGATCTTTTGCTTTCCCCAAGAACCTCGAAACTTTTTCCGGTCAAGAAAGCCCTCCTAAGGCTGGTAAAATAATTCAGGCAAAGGGCTTTTTAGGATTAGATGGTTTGAGCCACTGAGCAAGGGCTTCTGTAATCCCATGTCTTTTTCCTCTCTTTATTCCCGGTATCTCTGCCTTGCCCTCAAGGTGCCTGGTGATGTTTTTACTCCTTTCTCTGTCAAGTTCAAACTGACTTCTTTTGGCATGAGGGAAAGCGTGCCTTGTTTTGAGAGGCTTCCAAACAGGTTTTGACGTTCAGGCCTTTGGCAGGTTTTCTTGTTGAGCTGCATTTGTTTGATTGGTTGTTCGTTTTGGTTTTGTTACAGTGTAAAGTGCTTTCTGAAGGTCCAATCAATTTGAATGGTGAGCAACCTTCAAATGGATGCAGGTTTTAGTCTAGGAAGAAGTCCTAGGAGTCCTCTTGTTATAAAATTGGAAATGGTTCTTACAGTGGTAAAAAGTGTGAAATCAGAAGACACAAAAACTATCTTTGACATCACAGTTTTGCTACAAATATTTCTTGGTCTTTTCCAAAGTCTTTTCTGGGCTTCAGAGGCCTAGGGACTAACTCAGGTGCCTTTTTGTTCTTCTGAGGTGCTGTGGAAGGGGATGCCTTGACCAGTTTTTCCTTGGGATTATCAGCAACTCATTGAAGTCCTGATGAAACCTCAACACACCCACCACAGCTTTACCTTTATTCACTTCTCTGTCTAATTTAGGAAGATGCCTTGTGCTGCAGCTTTGAATAGTACCCTTGAGAAAGTAAATAAAATGTGGTATCAGGTTTGGTTTGGGGCTGAGTTTCGCCTGTCAGTGAATATTTCTTGCTGCGTGGGTTCCTCTTTTTGGTTACGGTCACTGGAGTTGCAGTTTCCATCCTCAGTGAGGAGATTTACAATACTAGGCTTTATGATGACTTCATAAACGATGAGTTACTTATTCATAACAAGCTGTTTCTGTTCAGCCTGCCCGTAGTTTCACAGGTTTTGATGTGGCTGCTTGGTTTCCGTGGAGATCACGTAAGGGTACGGTGAGATGTACGACTGGTATTTAGGATACCATGTCTTAAATGGTTTCCTCAAACCATCCCTGCTCTCCCAGGGTGACTGGTCAAATCCTACATATCTGTTGAAGCTGGTGGCTCCAATGGGAATCGGGCAGAGCAGTGGGAATGGCTGGTGGCAGTGCTAGAAAGGGCTGGTGGCAGCGCTGGGAAGGGCTGGTGGCAGCGCTGGGAAGGGCTGGTGGCAGCCCTGGGAATGGTGGGACCCCCTGCCTGTCCACAAGGCTACGGGAAAGGTCAGACAAAACGTGAGCTGGGCATTGCTTTAAGCCTGCAAGGAGACACTCGGGAACTTAAGATGGATTAACTTAAGGTGTAGAGTTTAAAGCATATTATTATGAAGGAGGATTAAGCTAAACTGAGCTAATGACACCACTTCTGAATGCGTATCCAAATAGCGGATTCAGAGCTTTGGCTCCACGCCTTTTGTTACTTAAATGTGCTTACCTGCTTAAACGTCCCCATAAAGATATGTGCCCTTACATTCCAGATCTTCATATCCTCCCTTTTTCATGTTGAGAGGTTCAGAAGCTGTATCACAGGTGGGGCTGGGTTTGGTTGGTTGGGATTTGCCTTTTTTTGTATCCCTCCTTTTCTTTCTTTTTTTTCTTTTAAACATAAAAATCAGTTTTAATTTTTCCTTGTGGTGGTAAAGGCATTTGTGATGATTTGGTGGCATTTATTCTTAGCTGATGTGCTTGGTGAGGAAAAAAAATAACTTTGTTCATGTTATGCTGACGTGCCTTAATTTCTCTGTGCCACTTCACTTTTATCATATTGCTTTATTTCATTGCTGCTCTCAAGGTATTGGACATCTGTGATGTCAGCATCTGAATTTTTCAAAAGCTCTGTACACTCTTATTCTACACACTGTGGGGTTGAAAACCATATACAATGTTGAATATTGTAAGCTCCCACAAAATGCTTCTCTTTCATTAAACAGTCATGAATTAACTAACCTAATTTTTAGTTAGTAATATTTTGTAAATAAGTAATAAATCAACAATTAATTTTTCAGGTGGCAAACATTTGAAATAATGTGTTTGCTGTATATTAAACAAATCACTTAGTAACTTCTTCTGTGCACAATTTTACCTCACTACAAACAATGTCATCAGGTTTTCCTTGAGAGTAAGCCTAGAGATCAATATTTGTAAGTAGATAAAAGAAAGAATATTTAAAAGAGAGAAAGAAATAACTAACCAAAAAATCCCTGACTAAAATTCTTCTATTTAGGCAATCATTTGTAAGTAAAACAAGTACAAAAAAAACAAAAGGTGGAAAAATCTGGATGTCAGAAAAAGTGCAATGCAACGTAAAAAATCAAGTTTTTGAGTCAACACTTCTACCGTTAACTCACACAGAGAGTGTTTTGCCACCAAAAAAAAAAGCATAAGAAACCTAAGACAAAACTTCATAATGTTTTGTGGTTTTTTGCTGTGTGGCTAGTGGTATCTGATGAAAAACCTGACACTTCTCTCTGGAGGTCAAACACAGGGATGGTGGCAGTGGCTTTATATTCTGAGGCTGGAGGAACAAACCTTGTAGTCCTGCAAAAGTAATGATGGATGTCATAGATGGCTCTTACTTTGAGTGCTGCTGTCTCTGGCCATCTGAGATATACTTTAACATGTAGAATTTAAAATACAAATGTCCCTTATTAATCAGTCACCTTTTGTGTTCAGTGTGTATCCCTCAGAGCCTCCTGGGAGCAGTCCATGATGCATAATAAAAACAAATATGTATGGTATTACTCCTGCTATTAAATTTAATTTAAAAGGGAGAAAAAAAAAAAAGCTGCAAGTTCTTAGTCTCAAGAAAAGAGGGTGGAGCAGGGGAAAAGTGCAGAGCCCATCTAACAATGGGGAGTCCGCTTTATTAGTATTAAGGAGGAAAATTAAATTGCTCTGGCAGTAGTGCAATAAAACACCAGGAAGATTATGTCAGTCTTTGTTTGCACACAGTGTGATCCTTCTCTTTCACCAGCCAGTTTGTATATTTGAAAAAGCAGTTGCTTGGTTAAAATAATGAGCTGAACTTCATCCAATTCCCCAATTATGCGAAAAAATCTTAGAAGAAATACAGACAATTGCTTTTGAGCAACTAAGAAAGAAGAGTAGTGGTCACTGAACAATTACAGGACCTTGTCTATAAAACTGCATACACACACACACACACACACATATATATATCACAGTTTCTGCTGAGACAGGCAGAAGTGACTCTTTGCTGTAGCTGTTGTGGTTTGAAATGGAAGCTTCAGAAATTTAGCAAAATTCTAATTAATTCTACCTGAAATTTGGGCAGGATAGGTTAGCCTAGGATTACTTCAGAGAAGAGAGAGAAGGTCTGAAGTTAAATTTATGAAAGTATATTTAAAGATACAAGTCATGTATCCTAATTATTTTACGATTTAACAGGCAGAAGTCTGTGTTAATGGTCTGTGTTAATGAGCGAGTTCTTTTTTTTATATATATTCCTTTATTCCAGATTGGTTTAGACTGCTATTTTGGGAAAAAAACACATGATTTTTGAATATTTCAGTGTTTGAACAGGAGATGTCAGCTGATGGGGGAGTGCATCATCTAGAGCATGCATTCAATGGGTGTAGGTTCCCCTGTTGCACTAGCTCTGACCTCTTCAGCAGGCACATTTCCATCAGCCAGGGCAGAGCTGAAGAAATACTGAAGTTCAAATACATTTTAAAACGGTTTTGCCGCTTCATTAACACCATCAGTGATAAAACTCAAATTACATTTGCTGCCGTTCCTTTTCCGTGGTGTGCCGGCTAGCGAGGTGAACTCAGCCGTGCGTTGCAGACGGTGTAGGAGCAGGGTGCTGCCCCTGCAGGTTGTGCTCTCCCGTATTTACACCGTGGATGTTGTTCCCCTGTCCCTGCAGGGAGCGGATGCGCCAGTCGGCGATGTTCGAGCTGTGCCAGGGCATGCACCAGATCAGCCTGCAGTTCGTCCGCCTGCAGCTCAGCTTCGAGGAGTACACTATCATGAAAGTGCTGCTGCTCTTAAGCACAGGTGAGTTGGGCCCGTGGTTATGTAGGAGTGCTTGAAAATATTCCGGTTCACGAAGAGATGCAGTGATTTTAACCAACTTGACGAAAGAGCCAAACTGTTTCCAGCTGGGCCGCAGGAATAAGCCTGGGTTTATGCCTTGGGGTTTATCTGCAGTCAGCATAGGAAGTGTCTTTGCAATTTGAGTGTGTCATGTGCATTAGAGGGACAGGATTGGCCAGGTGCAGGACTTTGGCCCCCCTTTCCATAGAGGGACCACACCAACAGACATGCCAGGAAAGTGCCACATCTGTGGGGATTGAGGGAAAATCCCTGCTCGACATTCAAAGCCACCAGGGTTTGGCTGACTTGACGTGACCTTCAGGATAAAAAGATGTGCGGTGCCTGTACTGCAGAGCAGGTGATCTTGTAGTGCCAAGTAACCTGAGAATGGAAAGCCCTTTTACAGGCTTCTGAAAGTTTAATAAATGACAGTGTGTGCTTCCTTTTTCTCTTGAGCATCATGCTTTGAGTTTTAAGACACAAAATTACATCTCGGTGCTTGTTACAGCACTGTGTAGTAATTAGCAGATCTCTTGATCTTAGCTTACTGAAAATATTGAAAACCTCCTGTCCCAGTGCAAATGTATAAATACACAGGCAGTTTGTACAGTACTTTTCCATCAGTAACAGCCTGTAAACAAATGTTATGCTTTGCAATCCTCCTCCTTTTTGTGGGGAGCAGCTCGGTGACACCATGACAAACCAGCTCTGTGGTTAAAGTACCTGCCTTTGAGGGGGGACGTGAGGCTGCAGTTCCTGTCAGGGCTGGAGGGGATTTGGATCTTCTAACAGAAACCTCCTGGGGCTGTAAGTTTTTTGGGCTCAGCCATCTCCCCTGCCTTTCCTCTTCCAACTGAAGCTGTTCAGCTTGCTGGGACTGGGTGAGACACCACTTTTTGGGGATCCCTTTGTCTCATAGCCTGCAGAGTCTGACTCCAGATCCCACTCCACTAAGGGCTGGAGAGGGTCAGGCAGTGAACCTGGAGCAGTGGGGAGGGGCTGTGCTCCAGGCTCGCCCTGAGGGGTAAATGGCTGCTTTTTTTAAGGTTGTCACTCCTGGTGTTTCCAGAAGCAGTGTGCTCTGGGGAGGGTTTGGCTCCCAGAATGTTCTTGAGAGGGTGTCTGGATTGGAGATCTGCCTCTGCAGCATTTTAATCAGCCTTAGAGGGGAAGAATCTTTAGAAAAAGAACCTGAAGGCATTCTAAAAATGCAGCAAAATGTCTTTAAGCCAGGTATTTATTATTCTACCCTCCCAAGAGTGTAAACTAACGAGTTATTGCAAGAATCTATTAGGTGAGATCAGTCTGGCCAATTATCTTCAGTGATCTGGCTACCCTTTCAAACACACACCACGGTCACTAGAAAACCTGCTAAAAATAGTTTGTTTTGGGAGAATCAGGATATTTACATTAGAGAGAGAAAAAGGAGAGCAAAATGGAAATGGAGGTGGAGATAAAACCCAGAAAGTGTCAAGTGAAGGGCAGCAAACCTGGTTTTGAGTGATTGCACCTTGGTACAGTCTTATGACAGAAAACACCAGGTTTGTTTTCATTTAAATTCTTTTATTGAATCATGTGATGAGCAGAGTACAAGTTATTCTGTAACTTTCATGGCAACCACATCAAGGAAGTTTCACTCCATTTACATGTGGAAGAAACCACACATTACAACTCAGTTGTTTTCTTGCTTTCCCCAGACCATAGATTTTGGGAGCTTGCCAACAGTATTGCTGCATTTAATAAGTAAAATCAGAAACACTAGGCAAACCTCCAGAATTTCATGTTTTGCTTGAGTTCTCTTTATTTGTGGTCTTTCTTTCTTCCTTAATAATCTGGCTGGGGTGATAGGATAATAATTTTCAGACAGAACAGTAAAATACATAGTAGTAGACAAAGAAAGAGTAACCCTAACAGTCTGTAAGCACTGTACATATTAAAGGAACTGTAAAGCCTGTGCATTTTGTGTGAGGGCTGCAGCATGCTCTGATGGCTTTACTTATCTTGATTGGTGCCTCCGTGTTCATTCACCTTGAACTGAATTTATAGATTCGTTCCAGACAGTTTCTGTTATCTGTCAGCTGACTGAGAGAGTTTGCATCTAGAATCTGAAAATTAAATGAACATATACTTATATTATGATTGTGTGATATAAATATGTTCGGGATGCAGACGAGACGGGGTCAACCCATGTGGCGAATAAAGGATGGTTTGTTGCAAAATCAGTCTCACAGAAGGGTGAGACCTTTAGGTTGTTACATTCAACGCCATGACACAAGAAAACCATCCTAATTCTGGTTACATGTATTTTATAAATTTCTTATCCAATCAACTACTTCCACAAAGTTCTCTAGCATCGTAATAAACCAATCATTAATTGCTGTGTTTGCTACGTTTCTATTGTGATGCATCTCTTTATCCAAAAATAATTCTTAGAAAACTTTTGTACCTTCTGCTTTTAACAACTCCGTAACAGGTTCTGTTGCTAAACTTTAATATTTTCTACTATCTTGCTTAACATACTTATTTGCTTATATGAGGCATATTTCTACTTGATTAAAGCATATTTCTATATAAACTATAAATGCCAGTTTTACTTTTACTGTTCTAAATCTCCAAGCCTTCTCCAAGGCCTTAGGTCAAGCATTGTATCCATCTCTATCTCTGAGCCTGAGCGCTCGGGGCCTTGGGAGCTCTCTGGGCCTACATTTTCTGCATAAATATATAAAATTTACCAAGCAGCCGGCAGGTTGGTCTGTCACCTCCTAGGCTTTTTCTAAAGATCCTTCCTTGTGCCCCCTTCCAGGACTTGGTGGCCTCAAGTCCTTGCTGCTCTTGTGGTGGTACAGCTCCTCCTTGTTCCCCATTGCTAAATTGCTCTGGTAGATACTGATGCTTTTTCTTAAAGCTTCTACTCTGGAGCCATGTAGGGCAGTTGTTACATGCTTCTGATGTGATTGCAGTGGGATAGAGGGCAGTTGAGAGGATTTAGAAGAGAAGGGAATGGATGAACAAGACAGTTTCTGTCAACATGTTACGTCACTGGAAGCTAAACAGGAAGATCACCTTTTTTTTCTTTCTCTTTTTAGTAGGTAACTTCCCATTTAGCTTAACCTGATATAGTTTTCTGGCTTGCTTAGGAAATAAACTCACTCCTGTACAGACCAGTATTTTATTTTCCTTCTATGGACTATGCCTAAGAGATACAAAGAAAAAACAGAAACATTTGATGGTTAAGCAATGTTCAACCAATTCAGACATTACACCTCAGAATATTTTGAGTAACGTTGCTAATAAACTCTTCAGAGTTTTCATAGGGATCTGATCCTAATGAGCCATTCCTGTTCGGGGCAGAACCTGCAGGAGTGCAAGGGTGTTTGCAGTCCATAAAGAAACAGGGTATTTGCTTTTGTAACCCGCCTTGCTGATACCGGTCACAATAAAAAGTATCAGAAAACTGTACTTTTGACCCATTTATAAAATGGTGACTCCATGATCATGATTCTATCTCCATCTGGCAGACGGAAACTTTTAACAGCACACTAGAAATGCTTGCAACTGTCTGTCATGTCATGCACTGGGTCAGGATGCCTGTTTGGAAAACAGTCTGTGCAGAAAAATGGCTCTGTTTTGTTCTAGATGCTATGCAGATGCTTGCTAACATTCAAAGAAATTTTAGATCTTACTTGATGGCATAAATATGTGTCATTTGGTCTAGTATTTCTGCAGATAACAGCTGTGATTCTGTACCTTCTCCTCCTCTGCCAAGTGTGGGGAATCATTCAAGAATGATAAATCACATTTTCAGCTTCTAACAAAATACCCTTGATCCATCTGCCTGGTTTTTATGTGGTTGGATTGTATTGAAAGCAGTTTGGACATGAGGTTAGCATGTGTCCTATTTCTGAGATGTTATCTTGTCCTCTGCCACAGCTTCTGCAATCACACATCTGGAGAGGATGCCTGAATCGCTTGAGAATCTGTGTGATGTTGTTGATCCCTCACCAATGTCTGTAAAATTATGGACTTTGCTTAAAGGTTTCATTCCTTCATCCGTTGACTGGTGTAACTGTTTAAGTATGCACATCAAAAGAATAAGCAATGCAGTTAATACTAATTTAAGACTGTCTTTTCAATGACAGTTCCCAAGGATGGTCTCAAAAGCCAAGCTGCATTTGAAGAAATGAGGGCAAATTACATTAAAGAACTAAAGAAGATGGTAACTAAATGTCCAAGTAACTCTGGGCAAAGCTGGCAGAGATTCTACCAACTGACTAAACTTCTTGACTCCATGCATGATGTAAGTATAACTCCTCAGGGAGTGCAGAAAAGTTAAGCAAAAAATCTGTCCATTATGGTAAACAAATAGTCTTTTAATTGTGTTAACCAACAGGGAGACAAAGAACAACCATATTATTTTTAAAGGGACATCTGAGAGAAGTTGTTAGATGAATTTAAGAAGTTAAAATAAGAAAGTAGAAGTCATTAAGGTGAAAGGTTCAGGGTTAGTGTATTACACATCCAACGTGCCTGATGTGCCAATAAACACAGAATTCATTTGGTGATCTTTTACAGCTGGGTTTGTAATAAAGATGACTTTAAAAGATATATTGAGGCCTTGAAGCCATCCTGGGTGTTTGAAGCTTTATTTGAACTTTACAAGTGGAAGATTCTTTGTTGGGTTATTTCTGCCACCTTGCCTTATTCCAGCACAAGGTGTTCTACATGCCTCAGGTGTGAGATGTGATGAATGACACAGGAAACCAGAAGTTTGGTCTCAAAGCACCTGGGCTGCTGGTGCTTCTGCCCAGAGTGACAGAGTGGTTGTGATAGGTGTGGTAGATTCCAGAAGGGGTGTCCATAATGTTGAGCTGTTTAGCTGGGAGCAGCCAGGTTCTAGCCAGTGTAATGGTAAGTGCAAAATTTACCTCTGCAGCAGCAGGGCTGTATCTTCTTTAACTTTCCCTGAGGGAGCCTGCAGCCTCTAGAGAGGAAACAAGTGACCCGGCTGGTAAGGTCTCCTCAAGCTGAGGGTTTTCCTAGTGCCCCCTGAGAGTTCCTTGGGGAAAAGCCCCATCTGATGCCCATCCTCTCTGAAGCTGTGCCACAGTGCAGCCAGTGATGGGAGACTCCTGGAAACAGTGAGACTGACCTTTAGTCGTGTTTGGGTACATGAGAGGAGGGCTCCCAGCACGCTCATCACCCTCCCAGTAAAATCTGGCAAAAAAAAAGGAGAAAACTGCCCAATTCCATTCTGGGTAGGCAGGGAAGGATCTCTGCTGCAGGAAGAAGCTGCAGCACTTGCTTTCAGAGCCTGCATACAAATGCACGTCTTTGTACTCGACTTAAATTTCATTTTGCAGAGATGGTACAGTACGGTGCACTTCAGGTCAAATTGGTGTAAGAGCCTGAGGTCTGTTTACAGAATGTACATATGAAATTATTTTTCAAATATTGTTCTGTTGTTCATTAAAACATTGCAAACCTTAGTGGGAGGCAGGGAGAGTATTATTAGTACTGCAGTAATAGCTCATTCTTCAGAGATCAGGTTTCATTTGCTCAGTGCCAGCAAAGGAAGTTGTAGTGTTTTAGTGGAAAGAAAAGGGATGGGTGATAAAATCATTTGCAAGAATTCACATCTGAACCTCGAGGCAGCATAACAAACCTCTGCATTTATGGAGTTTTCTAATCCTCTCCAGGATAGGCAGTGTCTGTGATTTGTTGCTGAGAGGGCAGTGTTTGTGTGGTAAGGTGACTGGATGACAGGCTCGCGCTTTACTGAGAGCGCTCCTATGTCCTACAGACATTTTCCAAAACAGCATTAACCACTGGGAGCTGAACTAACCAGAGGAAGCAGGCTGCTCTTGCATTTTATTTAATTTTTAATTAAGCTATTTTTGCATTACTTTTGTTTTAATAGAGCACTTTCTTTCAAAGGACTTTCTTTAAAAAGTCCCGTTGTCAGCAATCTCTTTTAGAAAGGCCAGTTGTCTCCACAACAGTGCTTCCTCCCAGAGATAATACTGGAGACCTGTTCAACAAGGGCACTTGTTTACTTTTTCTCTTTAAAACTGGGGTGCTTTTTGCACTTTGGTTTTTGAAATCTATCAGAATAAATTTAGACTAGTGATAATATTAATGAGAAGTGAGAATTAATATTCTCTCCCCACTGCCTGTTAGTGCAGAATTTCTCCGTTCAATCAATGTGAATGCAAATTTTCTGCTTGGTTCCTTAGTCTAGGAGGAACGCTTCTTCAGCTGTCACCTATGCATTTTTAACTTACTCCATTACAATTTTAGAGGATCAGAATATATTTGGTGCTGGGCAGTCTAACTGGAGCCGAGGCCCCATGTTTGCATGCTGCTGTAGTCTCGGCATTGGCATTTTCAGTGCAAGCCTGAAGGGGCTGGTGCGCAATCCGTGCTTGTTCAACCCTCCTGCTGTACCAAGCTTGTCCATCTGAGCAGAGCAGCACCTCATCACTTGTGGAATTCACTTTACCTGAGTGTAGCAATAAAAAACCCTGCTCCTTTGCACCTCCAGACTTGCTTTCATCAACCTCATTTTTAAAACATCTGTCTGAGGAAAATATGAAATACAGTGCATGGAAATATCAAATTACGGTATGCTTGGCTTATATAATATGAGGAAGAAAAAGAAAACCCAAACAAGATGGTTTTACATTGTTCAGTATGCTAAATCGTTCATCCACACAGTGAACATATGTGCAGGTAGAAAAGTGCAGAGCTGAGGAAATAAAGAAATTTTCAAGAAGGCCAGGCAGGCACTTAAGTATTTGAAAACATCAGCAACTTTATTTAATGATCCATAAAGCCTCAAAGCACATGAAAAATAAGAGATGGAAACCCATCCCGGGCAGACAAGATGATCAGGGTTTTGGGCACGTGCACACCTGTGCTGGGCCTCAGGAGCCTGCCTGCAGCCTGCCCTGCCACTCTGTTTGCATGGTGCTGTGTGGAAGCTGTGGGTGCTGAGGCAGCAGGACGTGGGTTAGTGGTGGACATGACAGTGCTGGGTTAACAGCCGGACTCTGTGAATCTCAGAGGTCTTTTCCAACCTTAATGATTCTGTGATCCCATATTTTCTTCTTGTAGGGATTGTATTTCTTATTTTGGATGGCTCATGTGCATCATGTCCTGAAGAACCAGAGCATAGCAAGGACAGCCCCCCTCTCTACCTAGACCCCAAAGGTTTTGGTCTTGTGCCTGTGAATGGCTGTGGGCATTTCGGGGGGAGATGCGTATGCAGCATTTGGATGGAGGTGAAGTGCCTGACAGACGCCCTCAGGAACATTAGAAACAGATGTCCTGCACATGGTATCAAAAACTTCACTTGGATCTTCCTCAACATCTCCTGTTGGCTTTGGCAGGAGGGGCTGTATCTTGCATGGCAGGCCTCATTGCATATAGAGGCTGTGTAGTGTATGGTTAGGCAGTTTGCAGAACAAAAGCTGAATTTGGTTTCAATCTGGCTGATACTAAACAGGCTTTGAGTGAAGAGGGCTTTTGTTTCGATGCCATGACATTTAAACCCTAATGTGAACCTTCCCCTTGTCTTGGCAAGGCAGCGCCCTGCGCTGTCATTTGCTTGTTGTCATTTTCTGCCAAACAAAAATAAATTCTTTAAGGCTCATGCTGCTGAATAATTAATTTTTTACGGTTCCTGAAGGGAATATTTTATAGCTGAGGTGGATCTTTACATAGGCTGAAAGCACCAGGATTTCACTTGCTGAAAAAGCTGACGGTGGGAATAAGGGCACGGATCCTCCTGGGGCAGGGTTGCAAGGGATGCTGTGCTGGATGCAAATGTGCCTCTGCAGGTTCCTAATCCTGCAGATACCAAGCTGCAGATGAGCCCCTCAGCTGTCACCAACACCTTTGGGTACACTTACTTCTGCTACTGATCTGCCCAAGTTGTGTGCCACAGACAATGAGCCATTTGGAGCCTCATTTCAGTCCCAGTGCCTGAATTCTCAGGGTGAGCATTTTCTCTGTTTATTGATAGATCCAGGCCCTACTCCCAGATCAGCAGCAATGTGGGAGTGTGCTAGGTGTGTGTTGCAGCAGCTAATACGCGTCTGTCAAGTGAGAAATTGATTTCCAGCTCCCTAATGTAGACAGAAGCTACTCTGAGAGTCGTCTTACTCAGTTTGTGATGGTTGGATCTCTCTTCCTGCATGTTACTAGGTGTTTGTTGGGGAAGGGCAGAACCTTGCTACTGTTGGAAGAAGAGCAAAGGAGATTTGGCTCAAAATTTGCGCTGGCCAAGGGTTGAGGATGTTTCATTGGTGTGTTATGCTGTGAGTGCATCCTCCAGGCACAGAACACGAGTCCAGCTCAGGCTCCTTTGTGGCACATCCAGGTGTCAGGTGCTGTGGTTTGGGTGGTGCACATGGTTATGAAGGAAACCTGAAGAAACGAGTGCAGTTCCTTAGTCAGATAAATGCACCTGTCCAGGCAGAATCAGGGTCCATGTTCGCTCTGCAGATACTGTTAGTGCCTAATCCATGTGTATTTTATCCACCTTTTACTCCTTACTAGCATGAGGCAAGTATTCTGCGTAAGTATAACCAGAGGCTTCATCCCTTGGTCTTTTCTTGTACTCCCCGTGATGGTGGAAGGTTTTTTTTTACTCTTGCATTAGAGTTCAGGATTTCCTAGGCAGCTAGGAACTGGCCACTGTGGGTCACCAAAGGGCATTTGGATCTCCAAACATCAGCCTGTGTGCGGTCCCACAGGGAATAACTTCCTTCCTGAGCCCTTGGAGTAATAATTATTTTACGTCACAGGATTTTCACTGGGAGCAAAAAGGAATATAATGGTAATAGAATAATCAAGACCTGGTTGGCAGTGGTTTTCCTTAGCCTTCCTGGTTGTACGAAGTGGAAAAAGCAGGAAGTGACAATAGTCCTAAACTCAGCAAGGGCTCTGCTGAGTGAGGAAGGAGTTGGGTGGGCAGAGACCCATTCCTGAAAGGGACAGAGACAGGCAATCTGGAGTGTCTTTTTTTTTTTTTTTTTTTTTTT
>WAAG01015122.1:11764-38090 GCA_013390105.1 Tichodroma muraria | reverse complement strand
TCTAATGGATGATTTAATATCCCTTCAGTTTCAATCCCACCCAGGCAGGTTTCAACATTTCTTTTTCACAGGAGTCCCTGTCACAAAAACATGATTTGAAGTGAACAATTTGATGTCAGAACCCACAGTGAGATTTACAGGAACACCTCCACAGCTTCACAGGTCAGGGCATTTAAACAAAACATTTAAACAAGTGCTTAATTTTTTGGTCTCTGGGAAAATTCTACAAAAAAAATCAAATTAATACAACAAAGCTACCAGATTCATCCATTTGTTCTGGTGTAGTGAAATGAGGACCAGAGGTGGCTCAAGAAATCTGCAGCCAAAGATCTGGTGCCAAGCTGCCAAATCCTCAAAACACTTAACACCAAAGTGCCTCAGACACCCTCTATCAACGTGTGACTCTAAGCACCACAGAAGGGAAGGTCAGAGATGGAAAGCATAATTATTGTTTCGGGCATTCTACCTATGAATTTCCGTATGTTCTAAAGTTTTAGAATGGTCTTCCCCAAGTATTTTTTTTAAAGAGAATGTGAGATTCTTTAAAATATTCTTTACCCTGCAGTTACTGATAAAGTTTTATCAACTCATGCGAAGTTGAGTTATGATTTTGCCTGGAAACATATACATCCACTAGAGAGAAACAGACGGTGTGTATTCATATATTTCAAAACAGAGGATTTAACCTCTGAAAAGAGATATCAAAGCATCACTGAAGCATGGACCTGCATTCAACATCCTCACATTTGGTTCACAAATATCCAATTAGGTTTCTGTCTGAACCACAGTACCCCAAATTTATAATTAATCATCTGTCAAAGTTACAAGGGCAACAGAGCACCACATTATTTTGAACAGTGATTAAAAAAAAGATGTTGGGGGTTTATGAAAGAATATCTTATCTTTGAGCAGCAATATCAGACTCCTCTTGAGTGAAGAGTTAAGAACTAGACAATATCTCCATAACAAACTCAGGAATGTGTTTACGTCAAAATAGAGACAGAAGGGACACACAATGTTTAATGTAAACTCAGAATGTATTGCTGTATTTATATACAGCAATGATACTTATCAAATGATAAACGATTTTATAAAAAGTAAATTGTTAGAAATCAATCCCCATCTTTTATCCAATACCAACATTAAGATTGATTCTTAAAACCTCAAATAATGTTAGAAAAATACTTTTTTCCCCCTCTGTTAGTTGCAAGTGGCTAATGACTTTTCTTCGTTGGTCTGGGAACATGAGAACCTGTGGTAAATTTTAACAATGTTCATTAATACTACCATATAAAGGGACAAATGTTTATAACTTCTAAGGATGCAGAAACCCTATCAAACTAAACCAAAACTCTTTTGTCTTAATTGGGGATATAATTGGAATGAATCCCCTAGGACTTTTGCTATTCCTTCTACATAAAACCCTATTACTGGTTGATCCCAGAACAAAGATATTTTCCTAGAGATTCCCCTAACCCTAATCCATAGATTTCTGTCCCTAGCGGGTACACAGGTGCTCATAAAAACGGAACGTCCCCATCTTTTTAAAGAAGCTTTAATTGATAAGACTCAGACAGACTGCAGACAAACATAGCAACATGGTAGGAAAATGACCTCTTTCCCACTTTTCCAGTGGGAAAAAGATAGAGGTTATTTGGCTCAAAGAGTAGCTATAAGGTTAATTTCAGAAAATGGGATTTTGTCTGAAGGCTGAAATGATGGTCTCTCGGTATCAGCAGCCACGTTCTGCTACAATTTGGGACTTTATTCTACTCACTATGCATTCTCTTAAACAGATACACTGTAAACAAGGATGTTTGCCAGGATTTATTCCCTGGTGTTATATGCCTGTACCATTTCCAGTTATTCTAGAAATGTAATCTCCATCACATTGGTCAGGTTTGACACAGGACTCAGTTTTACACTGCGCTTACATGGGAGCAATCCCACTAAATCCCACCGAAGGCACAGCAAGGAGAAGAGAAAACCTGCTGTGGGAAGGATAGGATCCAGCCTTCAGGAACAAAACCTTATTTGGCATTAAAAAAATTCAAATCCACGTTTTGAAGCAAAATGTCTCAGCACTAGTCCAAAAGCATCACTGTAGAGAGACACAGACTTTTAATGCTTCTTGTGCACAAAGTAATCACCTCTTAGCCCAGTCTAGCATTTCACACTAAAGCAACATGGAGTAGATGACTGGAAGAGAGAAGCATGGAATCAGCTGCCACCCACAGCTCCCGCTTTGGGCTGATTCTGTGCACAGAGACAAAACGTATCCAAACCTGGAGCCAAACTTACACTGCTTGGGGCTCTCCCTCAGCAAAAGTGTCAAATCCAGCTGCAGCCCAGTCTAAGATACTGCTGCCACCACATTTTGGGGACAGAAGAGCAAGTCTGAAGGGTTGAAGTCTACCAAGGTGTTGGAGTACAATTACACTCTAGATCAGGTTGTTGTGGGGGTTTTTTGTTCGTTTTTTGGGGTTTTTTTTATTTGAATTGGGAATATGCAGGCTTTAAAATGCACTGAGACTGGCAACCATTACTAAAAGAAGGATGTAAACACACCTCACTAATACTGACAAAACTTCCCTGACCACACACATAGGCAAAGAGGAGCAGACAGACAAAAGGTGTCTTAATTAGTTTGTTGTTTTATGACTCCCTCAATCCATGAAACACAATTTGATTTACAGTGCATCATTAAAAATGCACCCACCAAGGATTTCAATTTGCTTGAATAATGTAATTATCAATGTTAGCACTTCTTCTATTGTTTTGACAGACTCAGTTCTGCTGCCATCCCATTGGAGCATCCTCCAGCCTGTAAAGGAATGAGCATTTCTCACCTGCTCTCCTTCCCCAAATTAGATGTATAATTTATGGAGTCATAACTTAAAGTTTCAGACCTTTTTAAAATAAGAAATTGTACTAAGATATTTAGAAAATCTAAAGCCAAAGGACATAAAAAGCAAATCAACAAAAGGAATGTTTCATGTGAGGGTGTTTCCATTCAGGCCTCTTACATTTCTTGAATCAATACAGACATATTTTACAATCTCATTTTTTACATGGAGCATATTCTATGGAAATAATGCAGAGAAGGATAATCTAAAAATTCTCAGGCAGTTTTCTATCCCTTGCTGGAACATTTGTTTGAAAAAGTGGCCCTGGGAATGAGCTCCCTATGATACCTGGTGCCAAACTCTTGACTGGTACAACACAGATGCTCTATCAGCGCATTCCTGCTAACATGGGTGAAACCGCACCAGCAAGTGTCCATGGAGCAGTAATGTTTTCCCATTAGTTTGGATTCTTCCCTCTTTGGGCCACTCTTGACCTGCTCTCCAGTTAAAGCCATGTGAGGAGCAACTTTGAAACAGATACCAACATTTGCAAACCAAACATTCCCCTCTATTTTCCTCTTGTGTTTTTGTAATTATATATTAAGAATCAACAACATGCACACCACTGAGCAAGGGACAGAACTCTTGTTCATTGAGAGACAGGAGGGTAGGCCTCTCTCCTTACTGCACAGCCATCTTTCTCCCATCATCTGTCACATCAGGGCCATACAGGTTTCCCTCAGTCACAAGGCTATGCCTGAGATCCTTCATATCCAGTGCCCTCTCAGCATTTTATTTTTTTTTTTACTTTTTTTGTATAGAGATTAGTCCAGTCTAGGATGGGTTTCTCAGACCAATGAACCTTCAAGGGAAAGTACAGCTTTCACAGTATACAAGAGAAATGGGAGGGTGAAACAAATCTTCCACAGTTATACACAAAGAGTTTAAGCTGCCTTTCAGCTCATCATTTTTCAGACTCAGATAACAGCACAAAATCCATGCAGTATCCCTGTGGGGGAACAGGATGTGAGGTCTCTGAGCTAACCAGACACATAAAAAATACAAGGGATCAGCTGGGAAATGAGAACTACTGGATTTACATTCAAATAAGAAGTGTGTGGGAAGAATTAGGCCCAAAGTCTGCTGCAGAGCTATGTGTAAGCCCAGCCTTGTGTCTGTGTGGTGTTGCTCCCCAATCTGTTCTACTTCCAGCCTTTGACACAGTGGGCTCTTAAACAATTAAATCAGAGATTCAACCTGGCACAAAATTATACTTGGAGGACTTATTGAATGGAGGATATTATCAATATCATATCTGTCACAGATGAAGGACTACATATACGGATGAGTACTGTGTAATCCATTCATTGTTTTATAGACCTGGAATTCCCCATAGAAGTGCACAACATCTGCATCTCACCCCCAAGTGTGGAATTTTATATTCAAATGTCCGAGCTGGCTGAATGTGCAGAACCACAGTCAGGCAGCCAGCTCCCAAGGGACCGCACCTCTGAGGAGACTCCTCTGCCTTGCTGATTCCAACACGGGTGTGGAGCATCTTGCACTCATAAAACAGGTGACAGCAGCATTTGTCTGCAGTGGCACCTCTGCACACCCCTGAGAGGCAGGACAGAAAAATTCCACCTTGGGGGAAACCCAGTCCTTTCAGCTTACAGGAACAACAGACACATTAGCCCCGTGGATCCAGCTGTGGTTCTCAGAACTGATGGAGCTAAGCACAAGCTGCTCTCTTTTTAAGGATAAATGGATGCAGAACTGAGCCCTGAAGTATTTATGTACACAAGGGCTCAGGGCGCATAAGGTGGCCGGTGTTGCCCCGGGACCACACTCCATCAAAAGGCTCCAGCTGGCAACTTGCTGACACTGGTGCCATTATTTCCTGGGTCTGGAGTTCACTGCCTTGCTTTGAGATATGCAAAACTGCTTCTACCTCCTCTGTGCATTTCTCCAATGGAAACCAAAGATTAGCAAGTAAGTAAACAAAGAAATAATTTGACATTGAGCTCTAAACAGTGTCTTATGCTTTTGAGCAAGAAAGAAATACAAGAGCCAGGTGGAATCTCCAGCTACTTTAGCTGGTATATAGGTTATTATGCTGCTGGTTGGTCCTGTGTAAAGGTCTCTTTCACATGCAGAAGGCTAAATAGTCAAAGTGATTCTATCCAAAGTCCCTGCCTCAACTAACACAGAAATACACCACACAAACTTCCATAGGCAAGGACTTATCTGAAAAAAAAATGTCTTCTAATGTGTACAAAAATAACAAACCAGAGCTTCCTGTCTCCTGATTTTTTTAAAAAATTTATTCAGTTTGGTATTACAAGTACTAGCCCATCTCCAGCCAAGAGCTAAGGAAACTCTTGCAGGGACTCCTGCAATCCTCAAATGACCCCACCATGCAACTACCTCCTCAGCTCCTAAAAGCTTCTCAGAATCCACAGTGATAGAGAAAAATGCAATAAACTGAAAGCTAAAGCCACCACAAAACAGTGAAACTTATTTTCTGAAGACAGATATTCTGTTTCAGCTGGAATATTTCTGTTTCATAAAGTTATTCAGAAGGGTGAGGGTGGCTGTACTTGGGCTTGGCTTTTTCATAGTTGAGTGGGTTTTTTCAACTTTCTGATAGCAATTTGAAATTCTTCATAGAAAAAGTTAATTATATTTTATTATTATCAATATTTTAATGGAATAATACATCCATTATTTCAAATCAGCTCTAATTTTCCCATATGACCAGTTTCTTCAGGATGTACACTTTTTGTTTTCCCCCTATTATAATTCTGTGGCCCAAAACTACCTTGGTGTGAAGCACAGATCGCACTCAAAATAATTTAGAAATTTAGATCCATTTAGAAATACTAGCCCAGTACTTATGTTTGCCACTATCTGCTGGTTCCTCCTGCATATTGCCAGCTAGTTTACTGTTCACAAAGGGCATGGACTCATTTCATGTTACTACTGCTAGGGTAATTTTTTATTATTCAGTGTATGATTTCAGTCTCATTCCTGCTGACTACAGACTTGATTCCTGGAGACATTTCAGACTGCAGAAAAAGAAAGGAAATTATCTTTAAAAAACCTTCAGTCCTACCCTTTTTAATTTCCCTGGAATTCAGATGTGTATATTCTGTTCACACACAGGAATGAAATTCCTAAATGCAAATACATTGGTAATATGTATAATATGAACTGGCTTTCAAGAGGATTCTTCTGTGAGAAATAATATGCAGCACATAACTGATGAGTTAGGGTTTTTTCCCCCATCATTTTTTAGGAAAAAAAAGACCTTTGAAAACCATTTAAGCCTTTAAATGTGCACACTGCTATATCTAACTAATCTACTCTAAAATGCAAGTGTGAAATAACTGATGTATGAAGGTCTATTTTTTTCTAGCAATTTATCATCTCTTAATATTTATAACAGCCTAACAAATGAAGTTTATTTTAAATTAATTTGTGTCTAATTATCAGAAGGAAAGGCTTGCTATGTAACTGTAATATCTGCAGCCTACATGCAAATTATGAAGCTCTGCTGAAGATAATGTCAAGGGGCTTGCTATTATTTTTTAAAGCAGCAATAGTTAGACACCATTCAATTCAAAGGTAAGTTTTACATATTTATCTTTAGCTTACAGGCATGCCTCAGATAGGATTAGGAAGGCATTCTATGAAATATAAATGGGGAAAATTTAACAGAATCCAAAAATATGAGTCTGAGATAATGTTTTTGTTAATGAATTCTGGATGGGTTCTTTTTTCGCATCTACTGCAAAGCCAAGAAAGAAAGATTTCACAGTACAAAAGTTAATATGCTCAAAGATTTCTCAATATGCATTTTCAGTTCTCTCATCAGAATAACTTGTGGCTATTCAAAAAATACAGGGATAAAGAGGATAGAGAGAATGGATTAACAAGGAAAAGAAGACCAAAGCTGGTTACCTCGGTCCCAGTTATATTACCACATAATTATTACTTTATTGATTTCCCAGTAAAATTCACTTAACTAGTTTTCTGGGTTTTATAGCTAAATAAATTGCTTAATCCATTTCAGAGGAAAAACCTTATGCTGATGAGTTTATGTTAAAGATGTCATAACCCCCTGGGTGTCGCTCACTAACCGCTCGTTCACGTCATCTGTCCCTGGAGACCACAGCACAGACATCAAAGGCACAGCTGGATAAAGTATATAGATTGGATCCCGAGCAAGAATTATCATAAACACTATGAAGCCACAAGGAATGTGGAAGGAATGATCATTTAGATCCAGAGAGTCATTAAAATTCTTTCAGTCCATCTGCTTATGGAGGCATGTGACATCAACCATGGACCGCGCCATTGCCTGAAGTTCAGGAGCGGCTCAGGAGGGGGGATTTTGTAACAGTCTTCCCACAGCACGGAGAGGCCAGGCCCAGCTCTGGCTTAGTTCTCACGAAATCTTGCAGTCCTAAGGGCGATTTCGTGACATGGGCAATCACACCATAACCACAGTGAGTGAATAAATCCAGTCTTTCAAAGATCTGGCAGATGATGGAGAACTGACCTTTGATTATTCAGCCTGCCACTTTTACCATTGATGGACTGCTTATTGCTCATAGATTTCTTTGGAGTCCCTAGGGAATTTGACAAACCTGGGCCAAAAGAGAAAGAAATATTTTTTGTGATTATTCTTACAACATAAAAGAATCACTTTTCCTGGTTTCCAGTCAGCTCTAAGAGCAGTTTTCTTGGAGCAAGAGCAGAGCAAGCTGTATTAATGAGAATGTTCTTAAGGACACTTCTAAGAGTTAGCAGCATGTGCAATAAAACATTTCAGTGAGTATCTCTGTTTATCAGGGCTGGCAGTAAGTTTTTAGGAAAATCACACTAGCACAAAATTTTTTTCTACTGAAAAATGATAATGATATATTTAAAATCTGCTGCTTTCTATCACTATTAATGTTACCCTTGCAGCATGCAACAAGTTAAATGTTAATTTGTCAAAGCTGTTTAATAAAAGGGTAAAAATCCTTTCAGGTCCATATGTAAATACACTGATTAACCTTGACTTGACTAAAACCTGCTTTTCTTATTCCTAAGTGATCCATCTATTTTATTCACCCTAATTGTGTAGGAAATGCAAGCTGAATTAAGTCTTTTCCAGTGTACAGAAACTGTAAAATACTAGTTTTCTTGGATACTAATGTATATTAATGACCAGTCCCTTCTCCCTGCACTCACATTGTGCTCCATGCAAAATGAGATACTGCTAATAAATTGATTTTTAGCCTCTTCTCTGTGGCCCTTTGGGATATTAGCCCGTGGCCTATTTCTAAGAAGTCTTGTGAAAAGTGTCTAGAGAAAGCAAGGTCAAACTGGTGCTAAACTAATCCACATACAGGAAAATACCAAACCTTCCTTGGAACAAAATTAGATACTGGTTAAAACCAGTCGGAAAAAAATATTTTCTTAATTATTTCTCAAAAAAAATTTCTCAAAAAAAAATTTCTCAAAAAAAAATATTTTCTAAATTATTTCTCAAAAAAATACAGCATAGAAGAATACAGGTCCCAAACACCATAACTGCTTTAGGTCTCTGCAAATGAAACCTCTACTGTCAAAACAAAGTTACCATACCACACAGAAAACCAAGACTTAGAAGTTGGATGTTACTGCTCAGGAAGGCACTCTAAAAAAAGTATCTCCAGTTCTCTGCTCAGTAGAAACAGACCCATGGGAATGCCACAAGTGCCCATCTGTCTGCACCTCCCCAAATAAGAAGGCTGATCACATGCTGCTGGCTGACTGACTACGGAAATCACTTTATTCTAAGTTCCAAAAGGTCCACAAATATGCTTTGGAACATGCCCTGGCAAAATATACAAATGTTCCAAACAGATTAAACATTAATTAATCTTAAGATGGGGACACCCACCTCTCTTAGATAAAGACACCACCCTATTTTGTTGGTCTTAGTCACTAACTTCCAATGTTACTTATCTCACTGAAGTAGGAAGGAACTGTGAGGAAAGGGTGGATCACTGGATTGCTCAACAGGATTACCACCTCTCCCATTTCCCCTTCAGTTAATGCCTGCTCTTTTCTCTTCAAATACTTGGAAGGAAGAATGTCTTGTTTTCAGACCATTGCACCTTCCAAGGATCATTTCTGGAACTTGAAGAAATATGGTCGCAGTCCATGAGAGACCTTGTAAGGCAACTCAATTCCTCACTGCTCACTAGTCTCTTCCTCTTTATTTTAACAAGGTGATAAAACAGAAAGAATTGTGCATTATTTTTAATTTATTTATGATTCCTGGAATTAAAAAAAAATTTTAAAAAAGAGTTTTCTAGAAAAACAAGAATATTTTTTAACAGTTAGAAGGGTTTGTGAATTTGAGCCAAAGTTTGGATTTTCTCAAACAACACTTTCTGGTAACACTGTCACTTGCCAGGAGAAATTCTCTGTGATCTGGCTCCTGTTTTCCAAGTCAGAGCTGGTAGCCATCAGTCAAATATATCTATAGGTTAGAAAACTATTTGTTGAAAGAGCTGGGAAAGCATTGTAATATTCTTCTTAAAATACAGTGGTGGAAAAGTGGTAAGACTTTTCCCTAACACAGAGATTACTGTACAATATTTGCAAAAGAGCCTGATTCTTACAAGTTTCCTATTTGATTTAGGCACAAAAATCTGGTGTCATTTTTGACTAAGATTTCTAAATAGCTGAGGGCTTTTAAATTCACTTTTCACTACTGATACTATAATTGCCTATTTTCCCCCAACACTGTTAGTTTGGCTGTGCACTGCCATACTTGCATTGGTTTGGGGAATTAGGGCCAACCATTTCAGAAACTGCAGCCAACAGTTACACTTCCTAAATCCGTATGTGACTACCCAAATAAATGCTTTGCTTTCCAAAAGCCAGAAGCACCTGAGCAGCTACCATTCATTTCCAAGGCAGTTGCTGGATGCCCAGTATTTTGGTATATCATTCCAACTACTGCAAAGCTGTAAACAAAATCTGCAAAACTTGGCCTTTAGGCGGTTATCTACAGCGCTTATCTCAACTGGTAAGTGCATTAAATCCATTTGCTCTCTTCCTCTGAGACTGAGTTGAAGCAGGAGAAAGTGAGTTTAAGATAATTGAAATACATAAATGATAAAAAAGCCATTTGTGATAAAGAACCCTGTGTGTAAAAGATGCTGATGTTGTAGGGAGCAGAAGTGGGCTTGGCCTGCCTGGAGACATCTATTTGTATTTGTGAGGGTCAGGATGCCAGAGGCTTCCATGCTGCAAAAAGAAGGAAGTTAATTTCACACAAGCGTGCAAGCTGCCTGCTACATGCCAATACAAGCAGAATGTCCCCAGCTTTTACTCTGCCTCTCCTTCCCACCCCCAATGCTTGTTTCCCATCTGACATCCTCTTTTGCCCAGCCTGCAGCCACAGCAGCTTTGTTTTCTCCAGTGATAGTCTCCATTCAGCTCAAGCCATCTTTGCTGAACAATAGATCCCAAGCTACCGGAGGCAGAGCAGAAAGGCTGGAGCAGCCAAGAAAACAGCTCTTGAAATTGTGGGCAGATGAAGCACAGAATTCACTGCAATGCTAATACAGGAGAGAAAGCACGTGTATACTGACCCATTTCTATATATTGCCTAGGGGCTGTTGCTGAAAACAGCTACACAGCACAGTGGTGGAAACTGCAGTTAACAGGGTCTATTTTGGTGCTTGTTTATGCTCTGTGATTTGTTTTGAAAGATCAAATACATAAACTTAAAACTATCCATGCACTCTGCACAATTATGTGTTTGTTAAACCACCCTCCTACCACCACAGTTTCATCTTGCCTTCAATCCCCCACAGAAAAACAAGAAGCAAAACCACCTGGATTTCATTAGGACTCTCAAACAGTCAGTGATTCAACCAGAAAGCTCCCAGAGGCTAGACTTTAGGGAATTAAGCTCTTTACAACATGCTATTTTCTTGCTGTTCTCCAGCATTTATCTGACAGGAAGACCAGGAGTTCACCTGTGCTCCAGCCAGGTGATTTACAGAAAGTAAATCTCCAAGCTCTAGGACAAAGAAGACACCTGAACCCAAGAAAAGCAGCCTTTTTTTCTGGAGTTCAGGGATACTTCTCACTTTCAGCTCCATTAATGTGTTGGGACTCCAAGCCATGGCTGCATGGCTTTTCTGGGTATCCCAGCTAGCCCTCCCAAAGTTCAGCTGATGTAGAAACAGAAACCAGTCATTTATCCTTATATCAATCCTGGCACTACAAGGTTCTTCTCCAAAACCGAATTTGCAACCTAATGTAGTAATAGAACCACATTTGTCCCATTCCTTCACAACTGGGGATTCCTGTATTAATACAAGATCCTGTTTTCACCAGCAAACATAATGTATTGGACTGTCAGATAGCCTCTCAGATTTCCTTTTGCTTCAAACAGACCCATTATTTCCAGTGGGAATTTCTATAAGCCTTAAATGAAAGAGGCACTTTTCTGAGTCCATGAAACTGCTTAATGTGTGCTACTTCTGGCTATCAACAGCACCATTAACTTCTCTCTTTCTCAAAGCAACTTTCTGACAGTGGAGATACTTCTGTTCTTGTAAAGACCTCAATTTCCACTTCTACCAAAAGTAACTGGGATGAAATTGTCACACTCTGTATGAAATTTCCAGTTTGCAGCTTATGTGGTACATTTCAATCAAGGTTTGTATTATGTTTTGGCTTTCAGGTGCCATATATATCCCTGCAGGTGTATGTCAACCCATTTTCCTTTAGTCTGTACCATATGTTTAAATGATCTTTATATTATTGATGATGCTTCTTTAAATCAATGGAGTACTCAAAATAATCCATCTTCTTATTTTTCTGGCAAGCCAGGTGTTATTCCAGATCTTCATACTTTTAGTGTTTGCCTCCGGGTATAGCATCTATCAGAGTTTTTTTTATAACTCAAACCTAAGGGGGGTTTTAAGGGAAAATATAATAACCAAAACTACTAGCTGTTGCCTGAAGAACATCAATAACAACATTTAGTCCACAAGAATGTTTCCATGCAAGACAGATTTTGGAAGGCCTGGCTCTTTCTAAATCAAAAAGGTTAAATGGTGTTGATTTTGTCCATTTCTGCATGAATTAATGTTTTCCACATGTACTCACTTCGTGCTTTTTTTGTTAATAACATTTATCTCTTTCCTAAAGCAATAATTATGTATAATATAATTTTGAAGTATCTCTTACCAAGGTTTCTGTCTGTAATACATTTTTATCAAGCTCAATGTTTTTTATCAGCTCTAAAATCTATTGAGGTTGTGACCTGTTATATTCTTTCTATGATTCTTATGCATATTTTTATAATGACCTCATGGGATTACAGTAATTTATTATTTATGAACCTCCCAGCCACTTCCCTCTATCAACTGCAGATTCTGCCGTCTCAAGCAGCAGAAAGCTTACTGGAGGCAGACTCTCAGCTCTTGTGTTTAACACCCCTTTATTTTTGGCTCATAGTGAAAAAATTTAACTTATCCTTAAGGCTTTGTGTCGGCTTGCTGCTTCACACCAAAGAAAGCTCCCTGATTTGTACCTCCTGAGGTAAGTTACAGACATTCAAATGCTAAGGACTATTAACTGCCTCTAATACCAGCTGTCTAATTCTGTTTTAGAGTTAAGATTTCTTCTTTGTTCACCTGATATTTACCTCTGTAAAAGGGCAGACAGTCTACTACCTATGCTTAAACTAGGAATTCTATTGGCTTCATTTGATAGTGCAAATCCAGTACAAAAGCTTTTCTCCCTGCCCCAAATCCATCTTCTGAGTGAGAAAAGCAGTTTTCCGTGTGTAGGCAATGACCAAATAACAATCCCGTGGAAAACTCTCAAGACTTATATTTAGAAGTCTAGTTTATAAACTATGGAAAATCTTAAATGCAACAGAAGTCTGTATTGGAAACACATTTTTTTCTTAATGAAACTGTCACTGCTTTTAAACCAACCAAGTGTCTTTGCATTTCAAACACAGGCAACAGAATGTTCTTCATTATTAACACCTACACATGAGCTCACGGTTTTTGCTGTATTTCAGTGTGACTTGGAATTAGTCCTAATGGACTAATTGGTCCTACTGGCCTAGGTGAGGGACAATCCCCAGTGTCATGGTCACTATGCACACATAATTCCCTATAAGTCAAGCAGGACAGGGACTTGCTGGGTATCAACTGGAGGCATTTTGGTATGGTGGTGACTTGAGAGCCACACTTGAAACTAAATGACTGTAAACAACCGTTAACAGTATTTTGGGACCAGACACAAATGCTCTCCAGCTGAATCCAACAACCCTGTCATCCCTGAGCTGAACAAGCTGCATTTGGAACCAGAATGAACTCTTTCTATGCTTATCAAAACACATCTCGTACTAAGACTTTCCACATCAGTCCTTGATACTCTGACAAAGTTGAGCCTGTTGTATGAAATGCACAGCCAAGCCAGTCCACTGCATTCTTATAATTCCCAGCTCCTCAGTATCCTATAGATATTGTTGGAACCACAAATTTTTCAGTGTTCAGACCATCTCTGGATGCTAATCCCTCCTTTGCCTTGCATTTACATGTGCAGCAAAACACACAGCTCCATTCTGAGGTGTGAAGCTATGTGCTACACCATTATAAATTACTGTAATCAAGAACATCGCAGGAATAACAAAAAGACTGGGTTGTGGGTGATTGCCCCAGTGCTCCTCTCTATGAGATGCCCCATTTCCAAGCTGCCTGCCCTTCATGCCAGCTCAAGCAAGAGTCACCAGCTCTGTGCAGGTGGACTTGCAGCCCTTGGCACGCTTGAGCAACCCTTTGAGCACTGCAGAGCCCTCGGTGGTTTTGCAAAATCACGGGTGGGTGACGGGCAAACGCCACCCCGGAGCTGACACCTGTGCAGTTTGCAAAGTGCCTGACATCGTGGGAGGCTGTGACTTGTTTTTCTTTCAACTCCTCACTCAACCTGACAGGAGCTTCGAGTTTTCCATTTTGGCAGGGCCAATAAAATCCCCTCGCACTGCGAGATTTCAGGCTCTGCTCCTGCTCATCCTCGACTCCTCTCTTTGTGACATTGTTCCACAACCGGGCAATTACTGGCACTGTGTGGGATGCATTAAATTCCTCGTCAGCCAGTGTGTGGCAATATCACTCCTGCTACTGCTGCTGCAGCCACCTCTGCTTCTCCTCTGTAACAGAAGCAGCTCTGGGGCCCCCAGATCATTTCATTCCCACTTTTTAATTAGTTCAGACATTTTCCAGGGGTGATTTTTGTATTGTTTCAGGGACATCTTTCTAGCCAGTTCATTTTGCCTTCCATTAGAGACAGAACATACCTGAGTGTCAGAAATGTGACATATTTGCAGACCTCTTTTAGCCAGTAGTTCTGCCTCCCCTCCCAGTATTTTCACTGGATAATAATGATCCAGAGCATGAACTCATCTGTGTGAATGGTGCTATACAGCAGATATGCAATGTACATTTTAACCTCCAATGAAACCTGTTTTATCAGTTGAGGCCAATGGAACTTGAATTCTAGTGTGTCAGGGAAATACAGCTTCTCCTGAATTAAAGGGATTGATCAACCCTCTTCCAAGCAGGGAAGGGAGGACAGCTGCCATTGCTAAATGATGAAATCTGAGTTTTCTGAAGCTTGTATTTACTGTTGCACCTTGTCTGGTTTACCTCTGCCCTGCATCTCAGTCATCATAATTTTGCAGTAATAAACCAGTCAGCAGTGGCAGGCCTTGTGCTGAGGCTGCAGGGTATTTGTTTTAAATAGCAGTAGCGTGCTTCCTTGTATTTTCACATCCTTAATTTTTTTCTCTTTTCTTCCGTGAGAATAACCAGATTTAGCTGTCACTGCCAGTTCCCACCAGCAACTCAGGTGCTCTCATCAGCTCTGCCTGTCTGCCCAGAAACCCACAAATTGCCATGGGCAGCCTCCAACAGCCACCTCAAACAATACTTTTCTCCACAGTTGATGTGCACTGCCTTCAGGATTTGTTTTCTTCTGAATCCACTTCAGCAAAGAGAAATATTTTTCCCTGTCGTAATGAGGCATGCTGATGCATCAGCATTTCTGGGTTAATATGGGAGAAAAGAGGGGGAAAAAAAGTGTCATTTAAAACAGGTGTAGGAAAAGCAAATATCAGTTTCATCATTTGCTTAATAGTTATTTGCTTGATGGGATGGGTCTGTTGCTTTCCCTAGGAAAGGGAAAGTGTAATTTGATAACTTTTTTTTTTTAAATCTTAATTGAGCTTTTCCTCACATTTGTTTCTTAATGCTCCTAATTTAAAATCATTGTCTCATAAAAGGGTGTGCATCTACTTACTGATAAAAGCAGTCCTCCTCTATAAATACAGTAGGCAGTGAGAGAAAAGGTTACAGCATTTCAGGGTGAGGAAGTAGTCATGGACTGAAAAACAAACAAACAAACAAAAACCCAGAAAAGAACATTAAAGCTTAGCAAAATCAAAGTTTTACTTTTGTTAATTGCTTCTCACACATGTATGCACTGAAAAAGAAGTTCATGGCCTCATTCCTACCTATTATAACTTGCTTTAACCCCATATATTTCAAAAGAACCATGCATTCTCTTCAGTAGACAAAGATCTGTCCTAAATATGATATTTACATTGTATCTCATCTTGTGAGACAATAATGTGCAATGGTTGTTCAGAAAGAAGGCAACAAAAGTGTGTAAGAGATTTTGGAGCAGTGAATGTGTTGTTTTGTACTGGGTTCTGAATTCCTACAGTCTCAAATTGTTATGCTAACTTCCTTCCAACCTTTATTAAACAATATCAGGCTTTCAGGACATGAGGTTTCCCCATGCTGCTTGAATCTTTCTAAAAAAAAGTGACTTCAAGAGTAATACATCTGAGGAGAGGGGGATGTTCATCAGCTCTTTCACCTTGTGAAGATATAAGACAGAGAGGATCAACCTGATCAGTTCCAGTCTCACCAGGGTTGTGTGGATTTTTCAAATTCTCTCTCTGTTTTCCCAAAAAAAGATTTCTTTCCCCCTCACCATCTGTGCAGTCCTGACAGCAAGATTTCCTTAGCTTTTTCTGTGGCAGCTATTCCTCCCAAAACATCAATTTTACGCTTGCACTGAGGGTGCTTCTCCCACTGCTCAGTCTCTTGGTTCATGCAAATTCTGCTTGAAGTCAAACATTTTCTCTATCAAAAATCAGCTGAGCACCTGTTGTCAGAGACTTTCCCTCCATTTCAAGGCAGACCACTTAATGTAAATTTGTTTAGCAATGATGAGATTCAGTCCTGAAATTACATGCCAGAATTTGCTTGCTTGCTTATTTTGCTGAACCATACCGCTTGCAACCTTTTTTGCGCAGTCTTTTAACATTCTGAAAGACAAACTTTCTCTTGAGAGAGCTCTGTAAACGCCGCCTTGCTGACACAGATCCACAAGAGCCACCAGAGATAGCTGCGTTCCGGGAAAGAAGAAAAAGGGCTGCTCTGTTTTTAAGCACTCGCCCCCACATCCTCCTCCTGCAGCTCCACAGCTCCGGCGCTCCCCGCTGGGATCCCCGGGGATCCATCTGCCTGCGGGAAGGAGCCCAGCTCTGCCTGGCCAGGCTGCAGGCACGGAGTGCAAAGTGCAGAGCTGCAACCTCGCCTGGGCAAGGGGGGGATTAAAGTCCAGCTAGCCCGATTTCGGGGTATTTAAAGCTAAACCCATAGGTATCCACAAGGACAGACACACGGTTGCTTTTCAGAGAGAGCACCCATCTGCCAAATTGTGTCTAAATGGCACAATTCTAATTTTGTTTGCTCAATATTTCCCTATCATTACACAGACTTAAAGAAAAAATAAAATACTGTGGGGAAAAATATTTTCACTCTAAACCAGATATATTTACAGAAATTAGGGAAGCATGAAAAGGGCACTGTAGAACCACTGAAGTCAGTAAGAGTATTTCTACTGACGTCAATGAGGCTTTGGATTAGATTCTGATTTTTTGGGTGGATTTTTTGTTGACAAATCTTCATCTATAACTGGAACATATCGTGACACAAACAAGAATCTGGGGAGAGAAAATGTATTTGTATAAAAGCATTAGACAAATGTTCAGACTGGATAAATTGGATCACCAGGGTGAAATGTGACACTTATGTGGACATAGACATATGGCTTTTCATATAAGAAGGACTGAAAAAAAGCCCAGATGAAAAGATGTGCTTTTTAGCATTTCCTTTGACATCTACAGTACATAATGTTACAGCATAGGGAGAAAAAAATAATGGATGCTGTCAGCACCAGCATGGTTATCACCACTGATATTCATGGTTTAACAGAACCTTCTCTTCTGCTCTTTGCCTGCCAGTCCAAAGCTCTGGTACGTTCAGAGTCAAAGCAGAGTAATCAACAGGTTAACCTGCAGCATGGTGGCTTTCAAAAAGACAATTGTATGCCCCTGTCTAGAAGGTTACAGCAATCTTATTCTCCAGGACTAACATTTCACTGCTGGCTCAGTTGTCTGATTTTCAGTGGAATGACACCTCCAGTCACCTGCAGACACTCAGATGTAAACAAAATGATAAAGGACAGTGGAGTCCAACTTTTTGACAGCCCTGGAATAGGATGTCATGTCATGTAACTTGATGCAATATATAGGAGTGTGTATAATACTGTTATCTCTCTGTGAAAGTAGGTGCTCGGAAACAGAACTTTTGGAGATCTTAGGGCTACAAATAGAAAATGGCTACTTTGAGGTGTATGGAGTAACTTAAGTAATAAATCTTTAGTTACTAGCAACAAAGCAGGTTGCCTTCTCATCAGTTATAACTCCCACTTTTATTACGGGCCTTAGGTTAAGGCAAGACATTTCTGAGACAAAAAAAATGTGTAAAATAAGAGATACATACACCAAGCTTTCTGTTTTTCTTTCCTGCAAAGAGCATGTAATAAAAAGGTAAGCCTCTTTTCAACAAAAACTGTCCCATCAACACACATATAAGGGTTTCAGTTATGAACTTGAAGCTGCAGATTGTTTCCCTTCCTTCTCCCCACAGGTTAGAAACAAGGTCAGTATCTGAAGCCTTGAACATTCATCCCCGAATCTACTGAAAGATCAGTAGATTCTTCTGGAAATTAAGAAGACAGGAATAGAGCACATCAGTCAAACTCTTTCTGAGCAAGTCTTGTTACCACTGGAAATTTTGCTGAGAATGGAAATTTACTGCTTATAGAATTGTTATGAACGTCAGAAAGTAATGAAACCAACCTTAATCCAGACCATTCTCACTAACTCCCTGGCATCTGTCTTCCACTTAAATAGCTTTAGTTTTAGCTCAGCTGTCTGCTTGAGGACACTTAAAGAATAAAGCCAATTTTTTTTTTAAATAGAGAGGCATTAGAAAGGGAAGCTCTTACTCCTGATCTACATAGTAAAATTAAAAATCTGAGCAGAAGATGGGATGACTTCTAAAATAAAAATCCAAAAGACAAGCCACTTCTTTGACTACTAAAGTCCAACATGAAATTTGTAAGTAGGGCTTCTCAGCTGATGACTAGACTTCCACCAGACTCTTCCCACTTGAAAATCAAGACAAAGAACTTATAAGTTCATCTTCTCCAGGGAATTTGCTCCAGAACTTGCTAGAGTTAGTGCCAATGAGCCTTTAGATTAATCTTTATCCCCAATACTTCAAACTGAAATAAGCAACTAAAGATGGAACAAATCAGAACTTGTTGCACCATTTATTTGCAGAATTATCTTCTGTTCTCCTGTAATAATCAACTGTGTTTCCAGCAGATGCAAGTTCACAGGGACTGCATTTCATTTCCCGCTCAGTTCCAGTCTTGATAGTAACGACAGAGTCATCTGAGTCTAAGCACTGGTTGGTGAAATCCAGGCATGTGGCTTGCAGAATATTGCTACTGTAGGTACTGATCTGTGGGAAAACAGAAGTGACCCAGCCACCCAGGTTTTGGTGTGCCAGCACCTGTGCAAATTGAAACCTGTGTCATTGGCACAGCTGAAGCCTTTCCACATCACAGCTGCTCACACCTGGCAGTGCCTCTTCCCAATCTGGTTTCGAGTAGGAGTTCAAGGCCAGGTTGGATGGGGCCCTGGGCAACCTGGTCTAGTGGGTGGCATCCCTGCCCGTGACAGGGGAGATGAAATGAGATTATCTTTAAGGTCTCTTTGAACACAAACCATTCTATGATTCTATGCTACTCCCAAAGCAGGCTGGAAAGTGCACAGTGCCAGGAGCATTTGCAGTGACTAGCCATGGACACAACACTGCATCCCAGACAGGTGAAAAGGAAGATCCCCTCCAGCAACTCCCCATGCCTTGATGTAAGAAGAGGCAGATACACTTATCCTGATCACCTGGCACATTGCAACCCTTTTCATGTCTTCAGTCACCACTCTCCAGATTCACCTAGAAGGGAGGAGCTCATCTGTTCCAATTTAGACACCTGAAAGGCAATTGATTCTGTAGGAGATGAGAGTCTATTCCTGTAGTGATTCATCCCATCCTGAAATAAGTTCAGGGCTTTGACTTTTTGCACACTTATTCCTCAGCCCTTTATCCCCTCAGATCTGTGTCTGCTCAGAGCACACAAAAGCTCCTGCTGGGCACAGATGTTCACAGTCCCTCAGGGGGAATCAGGAAAGGGTTGATGCTTGCTCAGATCCTATCCCAGTGTGGGTCAAGATGTGCCTGATGTGCCTGGGACTTGGGAATTGCTTCTGCGTAAGTCACAAAAGGCAAATCCCAAAATAGAAGGAATAAGACATCTTCTGGTGATGCCTTCATCTTGGCAGGTAGATTAGACAAGTGTGGATCGGTTTGGATCCACAAAACTTGGATAGGAAAGGATAGGAATATCCAACACTGTATTACCTTTGCAGTGAATCCCCAGAAAAATAGCAAAGGGAGAGAACAGTTGGTATTTTTGTTCTTTTCCCTCTGGGAATTTCTTTATCATGAATCAGAAGCAGTGGCAGTCAATCCAATGGTGTTTTTTCTTATAATCAACATTTCACAATATGTCCCAGAATGAATTCTTGTTGTTCAGTGTTAACTATAACACACTTCACATTAGCTGGAATACAGGCAGCAGTGACACCTGTTTCTTTGCTGATCATTTTTCCAGATACAAGAATAAATTGATCCATTCAGAGCATTTTAGTGGGACACTGGCAGCACTAACATTGTGTGTTTTATTTTCTTTATCTACAAAGAAAAGCTTAGTGTGCTTGCATTCTCTTTGCCTAGCACTTGGGCACATGAGTCAGGCATATATGCCTTTTGTGGTTCAAAGTAGAAAAATTGTCATTAAGTTACGCATGTAATGGCCTCACAAAGTATGTGAGTAAGACATGAAACCTGTTCAGATATGCTGGCTCAATGATTTTAATTTTCTTTTTTCCCCTACAGCATGCATTGCCCTGTCTCACAATGATTTATTCAAAACATCCATAAATTCAGAGAAAAGAATCTCAGGTGGAATGAAAAATAAAAAGCTTTAGGTCCCACTGGTGCTAATAAAGCCAAAGCACAAGGAAGCAAAGTTTGCACTACCTATATGGCCAACCACAATCACGGAGTGAAAGAAGGTAAAGGAACAAGAGCTTGCTCCTAATTCTTAAGTCTCTGTTCACAACCAACCAATTGGATGTTTGCTTATCTTCACAGTTAAATAAAGAATGGAAATCAGCAGAATCTCAGGTGCTCATTGGAAAAATCTGCTCATGCTCAGGTGAATTCCCCTTTGCTTATATCTCTGCAAAGAGCAAACCATGTTACCAAAGACAGGGGAGGATTCCAGCAAAGCTTTGACTCTTACCTCTTATGCATGAAAGCGGTGGGTGGGATGTAGGAGAGAGCCTATCCTGCACTCTGTTTCTCTTTTTCGTTGTGAAAGGTGTGGGGCTATTACTCAGCAAGCACAATAAAGAGCAACACAGAGACTAAAACCAGAATTCTCATTCAGCAGCCTCAAAATTTTAGCACAATCAGGGTCCAATTTTATGAACATCATCTCACCAGCAAAGTGCAGCAAGAAAACCTGAATTTACAAGTAGTCAGGGCAGCAGACTGGGATGCTTTATATTCCTAAGCAGTATCCAAACATAAAGAGAGTAGCACAGATAAGCACACACAGAGCAAGTGAGCTCTATTTTCTTCCGAGAGTAACTCCAAGCACTGAGCTAGGCAAAGTGATATTTTGTGTTTAGGCTACATGTCTTAATGCATGGGTACTGAACCACAAAATTACCTGATTGAATGGGGAATTAAATCAATACAAGCTTTTGCATTTAAACTTATAAATTTACTATTTACCTGCAAATTCATTATTTGCTTAGGCAGTGCAAGACACAGTGTGAGCAGAAGTAGCAACCTTTCAAAATGATGGCACCAAAAAATTCAAAGGCTGAAAAGCAGTGAAAGAAATTAACAAAAACTCCCATCCTTGATGGACTGAAATGTTTGACTCTTTGTTTCAGCATATAAAACAGATTGTGCTAGAAGAAAGAATGAAGAACAATTACCCTTTCCTATGCTGGCACCAGAATACATAAATACAACACAATTTTATGGGTGCTTACTCCCTCTCCATACTGATTTGAGTTATGGAACTACTGCTCTTATGAAAATAAAAAAAAAAAATTAAGGTAAAACTTCTAAGCTCTCTAAGGTGAATTAAACATTTCATGCTATTTTACACAGGGTTTTGTTTGGGTTTTATTTGGGCTTTTCTAGCTTTTGAGCAATACTATTACCATATATTGACTTTCTCTCAATTTAGCAGAACCATTTTTCTCAAAAATGATCACCATGATTTGCAAAGGAAACAAAGTGTCATAGTGCTCAATTCATACTAAAATTAAAGCAACAACACATATTGCAAACTCTCTTCTATGCCAGTGTTGGCACTGCTTATTTACAAGCATTTCTGTATTCAGTGTCATCTTCAACAATGAAATGTACCTATATATACTCCACAATATCTAAGTATATTTTGCTCTTCTTTTCCCAAAAGACAATTTGTTTACATCCAGTCTGTTTGCTAAGTACTGCTCACAGCAGGCATTCCCTAGACACACCCAACAGAAACTTGCCATATGTGACTAACTACACCTTCACAGCTATGACAAGGTTCTCCTAAAATCTATGCATTTTTGAAAAACCTGTTTTGTGATCAGTATCTAAGTCTGTGACTCAGTTTCTACCCAAACCAACTACCCACAAAACATAACCTTTTCACATGGGGGAGCAATCCTCCTCCTTGCTTGAAGGAGTAGATTTCAGAGTTACAAACTGTGCTTTCCGCTTGAAAATTCAGTCCACGGGAGCTGAATGACTTTCCAAATGTGAAACAAAACTCATTTAGAAAACGGGCAGATTTCCAGATGAACTGTCAGGAGGTGACAAGAATGTGTGTGACACAGCAGCACAACCACCACAGAGAAGGAAAACTCTCTGAACCCCTCCAAGGAGCTACTATATTCATCAGATCTCACCAGTGAAGTGTAAAACAGACCAATTGTTATCAATTTGCTTACAACCCTTGCTGCTAATAGAACCACTTTTAGCTGAAAATCATTTTGCAATTATTTTGTCACCAGAAAATGTTGCATGCAGCCCCCGTCATTTTGCTAGAGAAGGGACTGGGTCACTCCCAATGTGATGACGACAGAATTTTTTTCTTTTCTAAGCAAGATTTCTACCTCCCAGGTGATTCCTCTTTCCAAACAAAGAATCTGACATGCATTCAGTTGCAAGGGGGTAATATATATTACTATTAATGTTATGAAAATAACTGTGCATCAGAGCCTGGTAAGTTTAGCTGAAAATAGTCAATAAATTATTTAGTTCACAAAATGTCATTATGTGTGGGGTTTACTTAATTGAATAGAATAATTTATGGTAAAACCTAGAAAAAAGATCAATGCAGATGGCTTGTGAGAATGATTGAGTTTCAGTGAAGGCAATTTGATTTTTATCCCTCATTATAATAATGTTAAAGGGAAAGCATCAACTTTGGTAAAAATCAATATTTGATGAGTGCCTAGGCCATGAATTTTAAGTAGAGGTAGAACTGAGGTAAGAATAGGTGTAAATAATTAATAACTTCCATACCGTGAACAAATCACTGTTTTGTTTTGAAACAAATGCTTATCATCCAGAGATCCTTCTGGTCTCATAAAAGATAATTTAGTAATGAATGTTTGATTTTTAAAATTCTTTTTTCAAATTGACACGTAATCCTTATAACATTCTTGAAATGTATTTAATCAAGGGTTTTTATAGACAACAGAAGGCTAAAACATGCAAACGTCTTACTTTTCTGAGTGAAGTAACAGATTCCTCATTTTTCCCTTTCTCTTTACACTAGAAGAATATTTTCCACATTGCCATCAACAGCTATGCTGGCTAGAGAGAGAATAAAAAAAGGTACACACTTCATGAAAAAATAAAATTATGGATCAAATTTTTACACAACCTTGTACATAAACTTGCAGCTGTTAGTGTTGTGCTATAAAAGCAACCTGTAAAATCTATTTAAAGAGCAATCTTACTGTGAAACACTACCCATGAAAAATAGTTTTATTTGTGGGGTTTTTTAAAAAAACACATGATTGACACTAGGTGTGAATGTAACATATATCCTTATTTTTGCTGTATAAAATATCTACCCCTCAACGAGACAATAAAAAAATGTCTCAGACTTTTCTAATGAACACTTTTTATCACTGGAGCATCCAAGAAAATACAGACTGAGTCACATCTCAGTCCCCTTCTCCCCAGTATGTTGGGAAACTCCCTCTCCCACTGACGCTGCACAGCACTCCTGCACCTACATGGATTCACCTGTACAGTCATCCTTTAGCTCGTGTGAATTAAATGGCTCATCATGGTGAGAATACACAAGAACCTTCAAAAAGGAAAAAAATGTCTAATTAATCCCTATTAGCAATGCAAGTTTATTTTATTTGATCTTTATATTTCTTTTTGAAAGAGACAGAGGCGCAGGGCACAAACTGTAAACCCAATGGTTCCCTGAAGGGGAGAGAGACTCTCATGTGGCACCACAAGCAGTACGCACCTCTACACTCATGGAACAGTGACAAAAACAATTCAGACTGACAGCTGGTGGAAAGAAGACCTCTAAGAAGGAAGCACCAGGTCCAAAAAGACTTGAATTCCCATTGTGATTGGTTTACTGAATTATACAGAAGTTGCCTTATTGCTTTGCTTTTTTTTTAAAGCAGCCAACACTGCTTGACAGATCATACATGTGTGTGGAATTTCATGGGTCACACACCATTGATATTCATTAGACTCATGACATTCCATTCCATTGGATCCAGGGCTAGAGGCTGTCATGATGAAAACTAGCATCCTTCAACAGCATTCCAGCGAAGTAACAATTTGTTTGA
The DNA here is from genome assembly GCA_013390105.1 of Tichodroma muraria. Taxonomy (NCBI): domain Eukaryota; kingdom Metazoa; phylum Chordata; class Aves; order Passeriformes; family Sittidae; genus Tichodroma; species Tichodroma muraria. The sequence continues at coordinate 13,775 of WAAG01015122.1, read as the reverse complement.
CCTAAGGATTCAACAAGTCACTGATCTTTCTTTTTTTTTTTTCCATTACATCTTTGATTCAGGTTGAAAGCCCTGACTGCAGTTTCCAAAATGTCATACTAACATCAATTTGTGGAACAGATTATGGAATGTAAAGATACTGGGAGATAATAAAAGATGGAAACTCTACACTTAGAAACGAGGTTGGGAGGCATATTGCTGTCTTTGCAGCAGAATTTATGTAAGACTCCTCTATTTAATGTACTTTGGAAACATTTACAGTCAGCCTGTTAAAGTTTCCTCTTATCACAGAGAAACATCCCATACGTGGGTTTGAAAGGCAGCGTTCCTCACAGCAGGGATTATAGGTTAGAATAATAAAGCAACTTCCTGCAAGGCTTGTGAATCTTCTGTTCCACGCTCTGAGCCTTATGGATATCATCTGCTTTCAACATTTACTTTTAACATACAATTCCTTTTAACGTTCATTTCTCAGCTCAGATTTCCTTGCCATTTGCAGTATGATCCAATGTAGGATTAATGCAGGTACCACAACATTTAGGAGTATAAATCATTTAGGCACAAGTCTCGCTATGCAGGCAAACGACACAGTTAATAGCTGGGATAAACCCTCTACTGTGTCTCCAGTTAATTTTCTTTGTTTATTCCTAGTATCCTCCTGGCTGTGAGCAGTGTCACTCCATTTAAAGTGGCCTTTTCTTGTACTGAACAGTTTCTTACACTACAAGCAGAGCTTTGCAGGCCACTGGCTGAGGAAAGGTGCAAACCCCTGGCAAGGTAATTCTATCAGCCAAGGCATGCACTCATTTGCATGAGCTTATGCTCCAAGCCTCTCCACAAAAATCAATTCACACCTCTGTTACTCACCATAGAGTCACATCAAGAAGTGAGAAAATTAAAGTGATGGAAAATTGAAGCTAAAATTCATCCCTGGATTTATACTTCTGTTGATTCAGGCCAGATCCAAAGTCCATTTCTTTTTAATGGCATTGAATAGAATAAAGGGCTAAGCAATAGATGCATTACCATTTGCCAGATTTAGCTCAAGAATTCAGTCAGGACAACACAACATTATTTTTTATCCTGTCTAAAGCTGATTGCATCATCTAACCAGCACAGAATAATCCTGAGGTGTGGAGGGAAGGAGTATATTTTGGAACTATAAACATTCTATCATTTATGCTTATTTTGGAAAGAGCAGAGCTCAGCAAATTCAGAGGGTCCTCTACCTCCCCTCTCATCTGCCTGAGGTGCATCCTATCAAGAGCCCTGCAATGTGGAGTTCTCCTTCCACAGGTCAAAGCCTGTGGGCAAGCAGGAACAGAACCGTGCTTCTACTCACACAGCACTTCAACTTTGTTTTCTTGCAAAAAAATCATGAGGAAATATCAGCTATGCAGAACAGCCTGCGCAAGAAATTTCCTTGCTCCTTCATGATTTTAACATCTGTAAATTTTGTGTCATTAGAGACAACACCACCAATTTTAATGCCACTCTAAAAAAGTACAAAATAGGTCTGTCTTGACCAGTTTTCCTCCAGAAGAATCCCAAGGCAGCAGAATTTTGATCTCACAGATTTGTAATGCTTCACCTCTAAGTGGCACAAGCAGAGGCACACAATGTCATGCATTTGAAACATAAAATTTAGTCATTCCTCTGTCCTAGAAATATTGAGGCTGCCTGAAATACCCAGCATTGGGTATGGCTATGAGCATAAAAGTAAGCAATCTCAGAAAGCAATGTGCTTTCTCATCAAGACTTGAGATATCTCTTCCAGAATTTACCATGTTGCGATACAGCACTGCAAAATTTAGATATATGCTCTAAAATAATTACTTGAAGTAAACCTTAACTTATACCAGGGCCATTTTTAGACCTGGAATGCTTCAGATCTGTGCAACCCATTCATCACCTGTCCTGAGCCAAGCACAGGTCAGACAGGGCAGGGCATCCAGCTGCTGAATGTGCTCCCTCGGACTGGCTCGCATAGCCTAAAACACAAATCAGATTG
>WAAG01015122.1:0-11746 GCA_013390105.1 Tichodroma muraria | reverse complement strand
CCTGCTCTCACTCTGACCATGGCACACATTTCATCCATGCCAATCACCTCAGCACATGTGCCAATCACACAAATACTATCAGGTTTCTCAGCTAATGAAAAAGAGATTATAAACTGACACTTCCTCCTAAGAAAGAGAAAAAACCCTGAATATGTGTATAATTTTATTTTGAGAATAAGGCTAGAAAAAAAAATGGGTTTTCAGTTTATCTTTTCCTTAACAATTGACATGAGACAAGGCCCATTTTGCCATACATAGCACAAAAGATAGTTTTTCCTGCAAGAGAGTCAAAGAATTGTGTGTTTCTCTATTTTGTTGCATGACTACAATGCTGATCATGAAATGTACAGTATTTCAACAGGAGGTCATGGATTATCAACCATGTTTAAGTTTCATAAGCAGGTCTTCACCTCAGTCTTCCTTTACTGGAAACTGTACTTCACCATATCCCATTGCAATATTCCAGGAGACTGAAGAGTTAAAGAGGCTCCTGATTCATTGTGAAGTCAGAATTCCCTTTTGTGATTATAAAAATTAGATCTCAAGGCAGATATTCAAAAACACTTATTCAAGCCAAAGAAGCATCTTACAGGCTTTTAGTTCAGTTTCTTTATGGAAAGAATTCTCCAACAAGCATTTCTCTTTTTTTGTACTGACTATAGAAGAAAACCTAAGACAAAAAGTTCTAGACAACATTGACTTCTATGAATATATTGCCAATTCCACTGACACAGGACTTATGAAATTTCCATTAGTGTCCACATAGATTTAGAAATATGTCCAAAACAACTTTTCCTCAACCTGTTGTCCAACACATGTTATGAGTGCACAGGCTTGGTGTGCTATTATTAATTAAAATACCACCCTATCTGGAAGTCCTCCAAGCAATCTGAAATGAAACTACAAATTCTGATCTGCTTAGTTCTGCAAACTTGAAGTCTCAAAAGGATTTAACTGCTATGATTTTCATAATCTTATTAATAACCCATGATGAATTTATGCCCATTAATCCAGAAGTTGGAGGAAGTACAATTAAAAATTCTGAGTATATGATACAACCTGAATATATTATTTAAGCACCCATTCCAATCACTGGCCATAGTGTAAATCATGCAACATGAAAAATACATCATAAACAGCTTTTAAAAATTCAAATATTCAGGGGGAAAAAATCCCTCAGAAAAAGCCTCAGGAAATAGTTTATTGTACAAATAAAACTCTTGCAAATCACTGATGTTTTCTATTAAACATCAAAGCTTATTCAGTGTATAATTCCTATTTTTTACATTAAAGTTTGCATAGATTTCATACTAAGAATTTTTTTTAGGAAATGGCATAACCTCACACTTCCCCCAATTTTCCTTCTTCATGGTGATTTTAAAAATGGTTTTATATTCCTTATTCATGATAGAAGGGTAAACTGTCATTTTTTCTCCCTTTTTCTTTTTTTGTTTTATCAACTTCATATAGTGTTCCTTCCAACTAACCTAGAAAAAAGTCTGGGCATGTCCCAAGAAATAATCTAAATCATGGATCTTGTAAGACTAATGCCATACCTCAAGCTTTTCCATACCATTGCACCTCAAGCAATGCCACATGCAAAAGTGGACATCTGATTGACAACCATATTAATTTTTAATGCCAGTATTTTCAGTTTTAGCTCTTGCACAAGACATTTTGATTATAATATACTGTTCAGTAAAGGCACTTGTCACTCAAAGGGACAGAAAAACTCACACAAGAAGATGGAGTAGGCACACCAAGAATACAGAGAAGTGAAAAGAAAACACCACAATTTCATGTCCCAGTATGGATCACCACAGAAGCCAAGCTGTGGAGCTGAGGTGTCAAAACAACTACAGCACCATTCAGAGAACAACAATGTATATTTGTTCAAATAAAAACCAAGGAGACAAGAAGAAAATTGTGCAGGGCTGTAGTGGTGACAAGAGTCCCCAGCCCTTTTCTTTAAGTCTTGTTTCTTTAATTAATGGCAGTTTAAATAAGCTGCAATGTTTTATTAAGTAGATTTAACGCTGTGTAGACTTTATATGGTATAGACTATATACAAACTATACTACACACACATACCATCCACATATTTGTCAATTTTATGTTTTGAGATAACTTCACATGATGATCTTCACCGAGATTTTCAAAAGCAGCTTGGAGATCACAATCTTAATATGCTGCTGTGATTTACTTTTCGGTTCTCTCAGGGCATATTTTATATAAAAAAGTCACAGAAAGCCTTACAACAGCTCACATGTTGCAAGGTCAAGAAACACTTGAGCATGCAAGTGTGGGAAGCAGTACTGTCTGCACTCAGTTCATTTCCCTGCAAGTAGTGATTAATAAAGAAAACTTTTTTTCTGGCAGAGAAGTTACAAGACCTTATTGAACAGATATAAATTAAAAAATCAACAACAATTCTCACTCCAATCCACACTTGCATTACATTGTACTGTAGACTGAAGTGCCATAGCTCTACTCACTACATTCAAATTGCTTGCAGCCAATGACCCACTTTAAGAATTTTTACTCTATTGCCTTTAGAATAACAGTCCCAAATCAAACCTACTCTGTTGCAGATAGGCTTTTGTGTTGAAAGGCATTTTCTGAAGTAGCATTTATCAAAACCGAAACAAATGATAGGACAATCTAATCAAAACACTGAAATGACTGCCTGATTGTATTTTAAAAATCATAACCCAATTAGAACTGAATTGATTTTTCTGTTAGCATGAAATTAAAACTAATTTCCCTGCACAATATTTACTCTAATATTCCCCAGATGCAAATACAGACTCATAAAACATTTCATAAAAAAGGGTTTATAATTGTTTCCTGATTTTTTTTCATTACATCATCAATTGCATTTATCTTTCTAAACTATCCTTCTTGTTGTCTCTCTGAAAAATACATTAACGAAGGGAAGGATGATGAAACATCACTGAAATTCTTTAACTGCTGAGATACCCTGGGCAGATAAAGAGGTATTTTTCGGAGGATACAGTCTTTCATTTCCTTTCCTAGCCAAACCTGCTGCTGAGATGACTTCTCCTAAATTAATGTTACAGTCAGGCTGATAGACAGCAAAAGGTGGCAGACACTCCCTGTTCAATTTCTTTCAAAGAAATAGGCTAGAAAAGTAGATTTGTCACCAAAAGAAATTCCTCTGTCATCCTTCAACATATTCACAGTTTTCTCATTCAGTGTCACGTCTGCTGCCCTAGGCTCTTCCTTTCTCTTTGCCACAGAAAAAGTTCCTGAATTCCTGCAGCATATGGCATTTTCTACACTGGGAAATTGAGCACTGAGACACTACCTCACTCTAGCCCAGACACAATCAGATTTATAGGACTCTAATTTCATTTGCTACGATGGCTGCCTTAATGAGGAACGTATGTTTCTGTCCAACCAGGGCTACTCCTAATGCAATATCCTCTTGACCTTGAACGTTCATCGGGTCCTTCTGACCACTGGCCAATCCTGGGGAGTCCACCCTCTTTAAAGCCAAGGCAGTGAACAAAGAGCGCTGTGTAAATATCAAGGAATCACTTAATAGCCTGAGCAAGAAAATCAATTAAAGAATAACCACCTCTCAACTTTTTTAGATTTTACACACCTATTTATGAAGCACATCACCTTCTGCAAAACGTGATTCCCAGGAGACTCTGCTGCAACACTACTGCTGAATATCTTCACAGCTCTTCACATTCCACTGGAATGTGCAGCATTCAAAAGGAAAGGTAAATCCCAGAAAACTCCAGCTTGCTCTCTTTTCGGGAGACACCTTTTCTTGTCATTGGAGAGAAGCAGTTGTCGTCTTTTCTGTCTATAAACAATTGATTTGTAAAAGTGCATTTCCTCGCACTAAAGGAGACCATGTTGTGTCCTTTGCTCTAATACACAAATAAAATCATCCTTTCTGATTAGGAGAGTTCACACACATCCTTATTATAAAACTGTGGCAGCAGCATCTCCCAAGGCAGGCATGGTGAGATGCCCTTGTGGCAGAGACATTTTAATGTACATGGACCACAGAGTCTCTGGAGAGGAACTGGGGAGATTTTTACTGCATAAGCATATAGTTTATCAAGAAGGGAAGATCTTTGAGAGACACGTGTCTACTTTCTGCAATACTAATAAGAAATAAACTGAGTCAAGGGCTTGGGAACTTTGATTTTTGTTCACACCTTGGCCTCAGACTTTAGAGAAATCATTTCTTTCCTCTTTGACTCAACTCCCTGAATGTAAAACGAGGTTAATGGTATTTTTATCATTTCCTTTGTCTGATTCATCTCAGAATTCAGGTTGCAGGTATGTGGGGATCTCAATGACTAATTCTACAGCAGCCACTGTAACAAGGGCAAAACTCTATTAGGGTGTCTGTTCTCCCCTGCCACATATATAAATATGATAAATCATCTACTATTTATCATCAAGGCTAAGAAAATTAGCAACTCACAAAATGGTGATAACAGAGAACAATTCCAGCAATAACCCTGCCATTTATCAGAAGTCTAAAACTAAAACACAACAAAACCACCAGTCCTAGAAAAAGTCAGAACTCTGTTGGTGGAGGAACACACAGCTGACTGATCCAAAAGAAATCTTCAATTAGCCAATTATTAATCCCACAGACAAGTAAACTCCTTTTCTGATTCTCTGCTTTTATGTTTTCTCTCTGTAATTTCTTGAAGGAATTAAAGAAAGATTGGAATTTACCATGGAATTATTATCCCAGGGATATTTTCATTATTATTTTCTCTTTTGAATGGCATTGTGCAGTCTGTAAGTACTAGGAGGCTTGTGCAGATAACTAAAGAAGACAAACTTATTTTAAAAATAATGACACGCAATGAAGGAATTGTAATATGCATATTTCCCACTTAAGTAACTGCTGTTGTAAGGAAATAATCCTTCTTGAACTGAGGGTGAATAAATTCAGGCAGCAAGGTCCTTCTCCTCTCCTTCTATTCAAAAGAGATGGTAGATGCTACTGCCTAGACTAGCCAGTCTTTTTAAAAAGAATAAAAAACAAATTAAAATCTCGTAATGATAACAAGTACTCAAGCCTACTCACCTGCTTTGGGAGCTCAGTGTGTGTGGGTGTATGTGTGCACCTCACTGCAAAACACCACTTAGTTATGTGTTCCTGACATTCAGCCAGCAAAGGGCTACACATTTTTCTCTCATTGCACAAATTTCCTCATTGTGATGATACTGTTTGGCAGGCCATTAACAAAGCTTTGTTTATCATCTTTTTTTGCACTTATAGTATGGTGCACAAAACAAAGCTAATGTGTGTTTTCCCATGTCTTTAACACCAACTTACCACCCAGCACCGACACCTGCAGAAAATTCTCTTTGGGAGTGGGCTGAGCCAAATCTTTTACAGGTCCCTGCAAAACGCACTTCCAGTGAAAGTAATCTCCAAGAAAGAGATCATCTGATTTAAAATTTGTATTGAAATCCAACACCACAAAATAACAGTGCCATCCTGGATAAAAATACTGTTATTTAAAATCCTTTCTCAATATTACCTGTTAATCACACACTTTAGTCTAACGTTAAACCCATTACAATGTCCCTGTTTACTCACAATGATAATCACATTTAATGTTTAATCACAAAGATAATCCCATTTTCATGAAATATAGTATTAAAAGAAACACTGAAAAACAAGTGTTTGAAATTCAGCTGATGTCTAGAAACCACAGGCCAGAATAACACAGCAGAAAGTTATTACAAAAGCTTAGATCTTCTTGAACAGACAAATGGATGTAAAAAGAAGTAAAGGCAATCCAGCAGCAAGCCCACAGTGTCATGTCTGTGCACAAAGAAGGAATAATCTGACCCAGCAGTGAGAAGATGAGACTTCAGTTAATGAAGTTCAGCTAAGATGTATACTCTGCATATTCTCTCCAAAGCAAAAAAATGCTGGTGGGTGATAATGAGACAGAAAGCATGGACACCTTCTTTTGTGTTTGCGTCTTGGTCTTCTAGCTAGGCATTAAAAAAAAAAAAAAAAAAGGAGAAAGAAAGAGAGAGAGAAAGAGAGAAAGAGAGAAAGAAAAAAAAAAAAAAAGGAGAAAGAAAGAGAGAGAGAAAGAGAGAAAGAGAGAAAGAGAGAAAGAGAGAAAGAAAGAAAGACAGAAAGACAGAAAGACAGAAAGAAAGAAAGAAAGAAAGAAAGAAAGAAAGAAAGAAAAAGAAAAGAAAGAAAAGAAAGAAAGGAAGAAAAAAAAGAATGAATTAGAAATAGGGTCTGTCCCAGGACTTCCAACTAAAAGTGTGTCCGGTTGACTGCCACAAGGCATTCAAGACGATGAACCTGGTAGAACTGGTGCACATGAAAACTCAAATATCAAGTTTTTCCCTCTTTAGCAAACCTATAAAAATTATAATACATGTGGCTTTGTCACTGCCATCTCTCAACAATTCAAAGTGTTTATTATATACTAGATATCATGTGAAGGATTTGGGTTTCAAAGTGACATGAGAGACTTTGGAACAGTGTGAATTCTAGGACAACATATTGTATGTGTCCGTCTCTATCTGACATGGTAATGATAAGAAAGGGCAGGAATGCAGAGGCACTTGCCCCGCTCCAAATATAATCACCGTGCTCAGAAATTCCTAAATAACAGCCTCGACTCACTTGTTGGGGTGAGCAGAAATGGTAATCCTTGACTGGCCTAAATTAGCTCGAGACCACCACATAGGAAGCCTGTCAGGGAGGAAGCTGACAGCTCCAGACAGCAAGGCTGGGTGTCTCATCTTACATATTCATCACCCGAGGTACCACTCACATCCCAGGCAGCAACTGCACGCGGGGACGGCAGCGCCCGGCGCTCACGGCGCTGAGGAGCCCAGGGCAGCCACTGACTGAGGAGGGCACACTCAGTGTGAAAGAGAGGGGCAGGCAGTGTGAAATTAGGAAATTAAGGTACCCCATGAGCAGGCAAAGTAAATACTTGAGAGATTCTTAAGGAAAGCCAGGCGCATTTTTTTAATTTACACAAGTTAATACTTTCATAGGGTAAGGATACCATAAAATAAATGAGTGCACACTGCTTGGGGTCTACCTCTTGGAAAATGACAAAGATCAAAGACTCCCTGCCTATTTTCTCTCTGAAAAATTGAAAATTAATTGCCTGAATTCACATACCAGTTTATTCAACTCCTGCCTTTTCCAGTCCTACAATTTGCATTGATTGACAGATACTTTTAAAATGCTAACATAAATAGCTGGCCTAACACTCCATGTCAGGGTATATTTTAATTGGTAAAAAGCAATCATCATCTTTGTTGCAATAGGGTCATTTTCTGAATGTCAGATATCAAATTAACACAAAAGGATAAGGTCCCTATCAAAAAAGTTGTGTATGCACTGCCAGCAAGATACAAGGTAGAGAATAAAATCCATCAGACTGAAGAGCAAACTCAATTCATGTTGAGGACAATGGCATCCAAAGTGCTCCTTATCTGTGTTAAAAACAAAAAAAAAAAAACAAAGAAGAAGAAAGATAAAAGGGTGGGACTAAATCTATAGCACTGAGGTTGTAACATGTATGGTGCCAGGTATACAGATGTTCACAGCTCCACCTATGCTACCAAAGCTGAGCATTTGACAGTAACCCCTAATTAGTCATAGCTGTGGCTGTCAACAGTACAGGCAAACACAAACAGCCCTGGGTGGTCTCTAGGTTGCCTGCCCACCCCTCACACAACTCATCTCAGTTAGTCACCCACCTGTATTACAATGCTCAATATTTTATTACGTTATACAGAGGTGAGTACAAAATATGAAGCCTTTGGGTGTTGCTGTTTATTGCTTTCCAACAATAAAAAAATGGTCTGTGCAAAAGCTGTGCCTACCAATTCTCTAGCTGCCGTGTGATTAATTCATTAAGTTTTATGAATATGCAAATTCTAAACATTGGGGTGGATTCTTTTACTTTCAGTTCAATGCTGCACAAATAGACCTGGGTTTCCATAAGTAAAAGGTGCAACACCTCTGTGGTTTTGGATGACAAATAATGTCTTTATAGCACTTACCAAGAGGGTGCAGTTTGTGCCTGTCAGCATCCTGCCTTCATTACCATCCTTCACTGCTTACCTGCAGCAAAGTCATGTCTAGGGCTCCAGACCAGAGTCCAACATTCTTGTGAAAACTAGAATTGTCAGAGGGAGCTGCAGCCCCTGCTTTGTGGTACAAAATCCATTAACTACATCAGATCATGATTCAAAGCTTCAGAGTCAGAAATCACGTACTCCTTTCCCAGGAGTACTCCCTTTAACAGCTCCATTGCCAGAAGTTACAGAAGGTGTCCTGGAGCCCGAGGGTTAAAACACTGGATATTCTTGTTACCCATAAATATCCAATCAGCTGAAATTCTTGCTGCCACTGTGTGAATAATAGATTTTTGCTCAGTGTAAGAACTTTAAGGAAAAAAAAGCCCAATGCTTCAAGGTGACTTTAAGCCATATTTTTTTCTCTCTTGGCTTATTTAAAAAAAAATTATATAGCCTTAAATTTGACCTATTAGCCTTGAAAAATTCTATGCAAGCACACCTTCAAAACAGAACCAAAATATTTCCTTTTGAAATTATTGAAACCAGCTGCTGTCATTCTCCTCCTCTTTTTTCTTGTAGCTGAAGCAGTATGTTTAGATTTGTCCTGAGTTTGAGCCTCCAAACTGTTCCCAGTGAATTGCTCTTCGAAATCTGTTTTGCCTATCTCTAATCCTAAAAGATTCTAAATTCCATGATATTTAATTTTCCAAGGTCACATGGTAATTATAAGCTTTTTTTTTCCGTTTCAGCAAAATCAGCTTCTCAAAGTTCCCACTACCTACAAAACACTTTTTTCTATTTTGTCTACCAAATCAACTTCTCCACTTAGGGCAGAGTGAACACTGCTGCCAGGAAACAAGATCATTAAACAAATTACAGTGGATGTATATAGATTATACCCATGTACATGGTCTTGTTTAAAAAAGATAATAATAGCAACAGATAATCCTGAGAAATGGAGAGTGTAATTTCTGACCAATTTCAAAATACCATCTTTATCAAAATTCTACCTACATCAAGTGAAATCAATATATGGATGTTGCTGTAAAATTAATGAGCTTTTCAATAGCCTGTGTTGAGCTTATTTTTTTTTTTGATTGCAAATCATCTCTAATTTTTCTTTCCTAAATTATATAGACACATGCAATGGTTGACTACACCATAGCACAAGAAAAATCTACCGGAGGATTTGTTCCCTGTAATGATCTCCACCAGGCATATATTCTTTTTTCTCTGCACAGATAGACATCAAAATTAAGTACATTGGCTTAATTCAGTTGCCATTGTAAGCTCAAATAGGATACAAAGTGAAATCAATATTAGTGAAAAAGATCAGACTAGAATTGGAAGGTAATATAATTAGGTTGGCTTTGCTATACTTTGTAATGCTTATCTGTAGTATTTTACCAAATAGAATATGGGTATCTAATTTCTGAAACCATAGGAGGTTTTCAATGCTGCATTGTCCTTATTTATTTAACTCTGAGTGAGCACTTCAGAAAGACCTCTCAGTCCATCTCTGTGGGATTTAGGGCTTATGTATCTCCCTGAGTGATCTGAATTTTGTGCATACAAGGGAGATCTACTTCTTAAGCAAAAGCATTAAGAGTTGTTTTAATAGCACAACACAGAGAAAGCTTTATGTGTTCTGTTCATAGGAAATGTGCTCTTTACCTCTGGATACAAAGCATTTCACTGTGCTACGGTCTCAGAGCATAGAAATTAAAAACAAGAGATCTTGCACCTCTACTTCTCAGACTTCACTCCAGCCCCATCAAAACTTGCCCCATCAGCTGGACAGCTTTAGTGTGCATCCTTGAGATGGGGATGCAGAGCAGGATAACACCTCTCCAGGCCTCTCAGGAGATTAGACAGCCCTCCTGCATGGTTTCTTTGCTCCATTCTTCTCCTCCATTCTGTGGGCTGACCTTCAGCTCCTGCACAGAGATTGTCTCCAATTTAAAAAGTCATTTCTGAGCCATCAAATGAAAGCTGTGGGTTCCCTCCACAGCTCTGATGTGAAAAATCTTTTTGGGTGAAAAATCTTCACCCAAAAAAAGGTGAATTCATTCCTAAAAACCCCAAGTACATTTCAAGGATGACTAAAGATACTTAATGACTTAATAGGCTTGGAACACTAAAGATTTAGTGGAGGAAAAATTCTTTCTAAAGATGCTATTAAATGGCTACATAAACTCTGTCTATACACTCTTCTTGATTGATGTAAAATGTATTCAAGGCGTTAATAGGAAGAAACTAAAAAAATACTCATGGAATGTCATGTCTCCCAAAATACCTGCTGGATATGCAGTGAGAGCTTTTGTCTTACTAAGACTGAGGTGTGTCGCATCAGGACACAACTCCTGTGGCATGGTAGAGGAACTTATCACCCTTATGTCATACCAGCAGTGAATTCCACTATTCTCACGTCTTGCCCAAGCTGCCTCGTGAGATGGTAATATAGCATTAAATGTAGCCTCACAAAGGCATTGAGCTAGTTAGCCATTCTAGTGAAAAGCTGGCTGAGGAAGGAAGCATTCCTTCTTTCCCCACTTCTAACAGTAATGATGAAGCCCCAAGCTTTTTAGTCAAAATTCACTTTCACTCCCTTGAATCCTGGGATTTTGTCCTCTCACTAGCTTGCTAATGGCACGGCTGGTAGTTCCAATGCAAAAAGAAATTTCTTTTTTTAAATCCTTATCACTAACAGAAGGAAAAGAGGATAGGTTACTTTCAGGGCCACTCTCTTCAAGGCTAGCTTTGATGATTTTATCTCTTTGGACCAAACCTTGGGATCCCAGAACTAGATTTATTGGCAGAGCACAAAGTAAGGAGGCAGGTAGGAGCCAGGATAAAACCAAATACTTCCAGTATTCCCAAGGAATGGGAAAGTGAAGCAGGTTTCACACAAGACATAAAACCACTGTAAAACAGAAGAGAGGAAGCTCTCAAAAGGCTGGAGTTTGTCATTAATAACCTGATGCAGAAAAATTTGGAACCATAAAAGCAAATCTAGCAGCAAACAAAAAAGCCTGTCTTCCCTGTTCCTAACTCAGCCCCGGTGTGCCAAGTAGGAATGACCTTCTTCAGTGGGGGGAGCAGCACAATAGGAATAGCCAGCAAAGGAAGGGCAGTACAGCAGGGACACTGATGCCATCACAAGGACAAAAAAACCACAAGAGGAATGGGGAAATTACTATATGAAAATAAAATAAAGGAAATCACTTGTAATCAGATTTTTATCTCATTTAGGAGTCCCTGTTCATTTTTCTACTCTGCTACCGGCTTTCACAGGTAAAATAAGCCAGAAATCAAAATTATAGTAATGCCTCACAGATTTATCATAATTCTAATGTTCCCATCTGATTGAGAGGATGCTACAAATTTCAGTGTATGTCAAGGATCTCATTTGTAGAGATAGATTATAGACTACGAGGAAAAATAAGATTTCCTCCTTTTGAAGTAAATTAAATAGAGTAAATCAGATCAAGCATAGCATCAATAAAATATATACTCTTATATTTTAATCACTGGTAAACAGGCTCATGTGTAGAATATGTCACACCTGTCATACATCCTACCATCCTAGACAGAGATATGTATTTTATAGCAGCTACTCAGCTTTGCTTTAGTGACATGCAGCTTCTGCTTTTAGGTGACA
>WAAG01015113.1:313-11103 GCA_013390105.1 Tichodroma muraria | reverse complement strand
AATAACTAAAACATCCCTGTTTTATCAACACTGTTTTCACCACAAATACAAAACACAGCTACTGTGAAGAAAATTACCTCTATCTTGGCCAAAACCAGCACAAGATAGCACACAGAGAAATTTTAGGTCTGAGGGAGAGCTCATGCATCTCCTTGTGGTGCAGCTCACAGCAGCAGTCACATTTCACACCCTGACCCCTCGAGCCTGAAACTGTCTCTTGGGAAAGAGCTGCAGATGTGCTGGTTGAAAGAAGCAGGCGATCAGGGCTGTTCCTCAGGCAGGGGTGGAGGGATAAGATAAAATAAAAGAGGCAATGAAAGCACCCTGTAGGTGTTTACATCAGTCACTGGAGTACCTCCCCCAGCCCCATGAAGCCTGTATTTTCACAACAGGGAGAAGCAGAGACAAAAGCCAGTTGTGAACTTGGCTTTTAGGGCTGCAGGGGAAGCCCTATTTACTTGGAACAAAGTAAATAGCTTCCTCTCAAACCCAGTTACAGCTCTGGCTACTGGGCTGGGGAAAAGATCCATTTTGGGGCTTGCAGACGTGCTTGTTCCTGAAATGCGTGGTAGACACTTGGCTATGCATTGAGGTGGCACCAGATCTTCTCCCCAAAGGGTTCAATCTGCCTCTTCAAAAGCTGTGTCTATGCCAACAGCTGTCTTGGACCTTGGCAGCTCCAGCATCCTGCATCCTTCTACAGCCCTGCCCCTCCTCTGAGCTGAAAATACCACCTAGAGCAGTTCCTGAAAGCCAGAGACTAGAGATGACTTTGAAAAGCATAAACAACATATGCCACAGTCTGTCACTCAGGGATTATTAGGTTTATAGCTATAACTCCTATAATTACAAAATCACTGTGAAATACAAGGTTTAAGTGAATTTAAAATTAGGAAATGGGAAAACCCATGCTGCCTTTTAATTTTTCTGCAGTTTCTTCATGATCCACTTATAAGCAGTATCTGCGTTACATTCTGATGTTCACTTACACTGGTATAGGGGATCTTCTGTTGAGGGAAGGCTGATCAGTTCGTCAAGGATAAGTTTCAGGAAAAAAAACTGTGCCAGAAAATTTTAGAAAAGTCAAAGTTCAGGCATTTTTGTGCCCAGCTATTTGATATATAGAGTGAATACTAAACTGCTAGATCTTTTCATACAGTGTTATCATCACCAATGCTCCTTCCTCTCTCTGTCTTGCTCTTCACAGAGATGATGGTGAAGTCAGATTAAAGTAACAGAATCGAAGAGTCAATATGCTACTATTTGAACCTCGCATCTGATTATTATGGGGGAAAAAATTAAAGCAGATAAATTCTTACCTTTTTTTATGATAAAAGTAGCCTTCAGTTTCCAAGACATCTTGGGGTGCTCCTGCTGTGAGGTTAAGGGCAGCTTTTATGCCAGAAACACATTCTCCTGAAACTTTTTGAAGCAAGCAAAATCTGACAAACATCAAAAATCAGAACATAGCCTATCTTTCTTTTATTCCTTGTTATTATAATATTCTTCAGCCACAGGGATATCAAAGACTTTGGTGGCAATGGATGCAATTTAGCTGCTCCCTAGAGATGGCTTTAGAGAATGCATAATCAATTTTATAAATGAGCAGCTGGCCTGCACAGCGAGGTGCACTCTGCGTTTCACCAAAATGAATAATGAATTTCATGTACTCTGCATTAAGAAGATTGGCTTCTCTCTTAGAAACGGACAGTACTAAGTCTTGTTTGTATCACTTGTTGAAAGATAAACTAATGCCTGGCTGTTGCTTAGTGTACCCAGCTTTTTTGTGTGGTAGCTGTGGCCAACACCACCAGAGACAGCAGGTGCTGGGAGGGGGCTCCCAGGCACAGGCCATGGTCAGGCACCCAGGCCAGCAGCTCGTGCCCAGACCCTGTGGATCCGTCACTGGAGACTGCTATCAGTAAGCCTGAGGCTCCAGCCTTGGACATTATCTTTTGCTGGCCCAACAAGATGATAATGTTAGCTAAATGGCAAGTATTTGTTTTTTATATTGAACAAAAATATTTCCTTGCAGAAGCAGAAAAACAGTTTCCAATGCCACATCTATTTCTCTCAAACTTAGTGATCTCTGTGATCCAGGACAAAAGTTTGCTCAGGCCCAAGGGCATTTTGTTGACTTTCCACTGGCCTTTAAGTCTATAATGTGATTTCTCGGGCCTCTGTGTGGAAATGATTTGTGACTCTCATATTCCCATTGAGAATAACCCATCCATTATATAGCCTCCAGCAAGAGCTGCACTGTGACACGTCTTTTGAGGTCAGACAGGCTACTGTAATGCTTCAAATGGGCAGGCATGACAGGCCTGCTGCTCCTCACAGGGCACAGAAAGCAAGCAGGAAGGAAAGTAATAGAATGTGGGAAGTAAGAAACGGAGCACCCACCATCCTTACTGGGGCACATTCATACTCAGATGTACATTTTTTTCCTGACAAGACAGTCTCTGAATAAATCTGACTTCAGGTGCCCTACTCCAGCCCCTAGGAAATGTTGTCCTTTCAACACCAAGCCTTTCCTGAGATTCCTAGGTGTGCCTGGTGAGATTTCACTGGCGTTTACATTTTAATTTCTTATTACCAGACATACTTGTAAGACAGCAAGAAGGGAACAAGACTGTCTTTGCTGCTAAGAGCTGGCTCCAAGATGTCTGTGGGTTGTTTTATTTTTTCTGATTGTGTTGGTGTTTTAAGAGAGAGTCATGGCAAGAGAGATGGAAGTTATGCAGACTATATTCAGCAACAACATAAGCCAGGAGAATAAGTACACCTGTGGGAGCACACAGAAATGGTGCCAGGCTTCGTGTTCCATGTGTGCTGCAGGAATTCAGCACACAACACCAGGCCCCATGACATTGCTGTGGGCCTGCTCCATCCTGCATTTTTTAATGACTTGAGCAAAACACCAGTAATTCTCTCTGCACAGGTTTTTTAACACTCAGCTACTTTTTTGGACACTTCAAGCTTCTGATGCTAGAGAGATGCAAAATCAAATGCAGCATCCAATGGTCCCATTGCATCACTGCTCATACGGTGACTTCCCTCTTTTCACTACATGGAATACAATAAACTCAGTCAAGGCTTGAAGCATCACACCTTTTTATGAACCAAAGAGGACCATGCAGAGACCTTGGCACCTAAGATCTGTTTCCAACACTAAGGCCAAGGATGGAAGCACTGTATGGAATAACACACCACTGTGTGGTCTCTCAACATTCAAGCAACCATCCAGGAGTGTGATTAAAGCTCCTGGCTGTTGCCAAAAGCTGGCAAGGCTCTGCTGGGAATCAGAGCTTTACGTTACTGACACACCAACAGCTGCAGTCCCAAGCAAGCGCAGCAGCTGCTCTAGTGGCAGTTCCTAAACTGGCAATGACTTCTGCTGCAACACTGCCCTCCAGCTGGCATCCACCTCAGATGGCCGGGCCAGGCATGGATAAAAAGGCCTGCTTTGTAGCTCTGAGCATCCCTCCTCTTCCTCTTGCTGTTCTAGATGTGAAGACAAGGAGCAGGGATCCAAACATGGGGTTTGGCAGCTGTTCCTCTCAGAGGGCACCAGAGCTCAGTTCTGCACATCCAAGGCAATGCTTGGATCTTGTTTGCCTTGTTGTACTGAGAGCAGCCAGGTAGCCCCTCCACTTCTGCTTTCTGCTTCTTGAGTATTCAACTGTGCTTTTCTTCTGTTCTCAGATCAACTACTGATTTTTTTAACATCAAGAACTCACAAAAATGTCATGAAGTACTTTCTTTCTAAATTTCTAAACAAGTTCATTATGTGACTAGTAAGTAATTAGTCTTAAAATACATTTTTGAAGACAGCTGTAGACAAGAACCAATCTGTTGCTAAACCTTGAAGATATTTCTTCATGTGGGAAGCTGGCTTTGCCTCAAAAGTACTGCCACAGCCTCACTAGGAATGAGCCTACTCTTTCTGTGTTTCTGTCTCATTTCAGGAGAAATGCTCCATAATCCAGGACTGAGAAGGGCATTACAGTAGTTCAGTGGCACTGACACTCTACATGCAGTAAGCAGATTTATCTGCACCCTCCCTTTTGACAGGAGTTTTCCCAGGGGAGGCCAATTTGTGTGTCAGAAAACACATTTCCGAGTCTTCTTCTTTTGCTGCTGTTTTCGAGAATAAACAGCACCATGCAGCATGCCAAGTGGAAAAGTGACAGGAGGCTGACATGTTGTGTGCCATTCAGATCAGGTCATGTCACAGAGAGTTGGCTGTGGCAGGACTGCCAAAGGGAAAGGCTCTCCAGAAAATCTGGGACCTCACAAGCTGGAGAGAGGAGATCAAGTCCTCAGAAGAAAGGACAGAAACATTCAATACAGAATATTCAATTCAATATTCTGAACAATATGTTTCCCTGTATGGGTCTTATTCCTCCCTTTAGCAAGAATTCTGGATAGATGGCAGTAGTCTTTAATTCTTTTTTAGGGGGAAAACCAGAGAAAGCTAGTAAGAAGCATTATGCAGGACCTGAAAGGGAACACCAGTCTTACTTTCTCAGTAAAATCTTAAAAAGCTGCTCTTTCATCATTCTCTCTGACAGCAGCTGGTGTCATGAACAAAAGACTTTGTAGTCTCCAATTCTTCTCTGATTATGTAAATGTCATTACTCACCCCAAAATATAAAGCTAAAAATGATGTTAGATTTTCAGATGTTTGAGATATTTAGGGCTTTTGGTTGTTTTGAACAAGAGCTCTTTACATACCTATATCTGTTTATTTGCCCATCTATGCAAATTCTGAGGAGCAAAAAAGAGCCACCAGCTTTCTAAGGTTCAGATAGTTTTAAAATACAATTTTATTTTTATAAGTAGATGAAGCAGGCTATTGCCAGGCAGCTTGGGCACAAATACAGCTATAAAGGAAAGAGCTGATAGGGTAAATAACATATAGTGCATGGGCAAGCTGAGTGCCACACAGGAGCACAGTACCATGAGCCACGGGGTAGGAGCTGCCTCTCAAACCCAGTTTTCACCTGTGCAGCCAGTCTGTGTGGTAAGGAGGGCAGGGCAGAGGGGTGGAAAACCCACATGTGGCACCTTGCCTCCCAAGGCAGGAGACCCATTTTGCACCAACTGTAATAAGAAGCTGATAATTAAGCACCATCAAACTGCACATGCACGAGGTCAGCTGTACTCTCCTACATTTGATAGGGGGCATGTCCACCAGTGTCCGAGGATTTAGGTGGCTCCCTAGGAAATGTTTGTGGTAAAAGCTAGAGGAAAATGTTCCAGCAATGTGAAAAAACATGAGTATTGCAATAAGGACCTGCACACCACCTCTTCAAGACGGCATCTTGATGCTTGTGTTAATATTTAGGGCTTATTCTCAAAGGTCTGCCTGTGTCCACCACCAAGTCTTTTCCTCCTCAATCAGCAGGAGTTTGGTGTTGCAAGTACTAGTTAATCTTTGTGAGAGGTTTCTGGTAGGATATTGGGCACATGCTTTGTTGTTGCTGTTGGGTTTTTGGACTTTACTTTTTGTTTTAAAGAAGGTAGTCACCAACTTACATGACTATGAGAGGAAATAGAGCAGCAAAATGAAAGGGAAACCCTGTATTGAGTTGTAGTCTTTACTAATAGGTTCTTTTTTACTTTACCTAATAAAAATGAAATGTTTTTCAGTAAGAAATAGGACCAACTTGCACGTATGTCAGCAAGTATTACCTATACATTAGCAGAGATTATTCAAAAATTCAGTGCAATCCTCACAGCCGGTCTTTGAACAGAGGGTGAATAAAGGCAATGTAGTTTTTGCTAGATGAAAAGCACATCAGCAAAGCTCTTGTTAGAGCTACAGTCACAAAAGGCACACTTGACAAACTGCATCCTGACTGTGCTGCAGGAATTTAGGAAGGAATTTACAGCTGGTTTCTGTGCAAACATTATTCAATCAGGCACTTTCTTCTGTGGTCATCCTGTAGGCAAGCACAGCCAGGGGGAGAGGAGGCCAGGGGTGTTACAGCTGTTACCTTTCCTTCCCTTCCCATAACTAATACTTTGCCCCTTGTCACTGCAAGCACATTGAATTTCCTTGCTATTGATTACACGGTAGGTGATGTATCAAAGGCATTTCATTGCTGGGTGCGAGCCCTGTCACTGCTGCAGCAGAAAAGGAAGGCAATTAAGTTTCCTGAGGGTAGGTGGGGGTGGGGTTATGGAGCACAGGCCCCCATAAATCACCCCTGCTCAAAGCCTGCCACAGAACAAGTCTGGAAGCACCCTTGCAACATTACAGTGATGTCCCACCTGCTTCCGTAAATCCTCCCCATCTCAGCTGACTCTTTGCTTCTCACAGTGTCAAAAAAATACATGAAAGTTCAGTAGAAAAGATTGCTCAAACCTCAAAGACAGATTTCTGTCTCTTTTTCATTTTCAAAATACAGACACTGTTTCTCAAAGAATGAGATTTCACTTCAATCTCTCCATTTGTTTATTTTATATGTATTTTTCTCCTGAAACTCCTCTTTTGGTCTCTGCTACAGTGCTTGAGCCATGTGACAGCTGATTATCTCTATTTGAGAGAAATCCATTCACACAAAGCACAGCTGTCGTCTTACTACCTGCCCATACATACTTTAAAAAATGGCATAGAGCAAATTATTATTAGAGGTGAGCAGGAGGAGGCAGAGCTTCTCTAAAACCCTCCTGTCCAAATGCTAACATTTTAAGTCAAGCACAGATGACAGGCCTATGCTTCAGTGATACTGAGCACGGAAGGAGAAAAGAGAGTGCAACAATACAGACTGAGAAAAATAAAAAATGTAATCTTCCACGTAAATTTGTAGGTTTTACCATAATTAAATCAGGCATGAACGGAGCTGTTAGTGTCACTGTCCAGCCAAGAGGTGATGCCACCGGGCAAGCAGCACAAACCAAATCAAGGCAGGACTGTCCTGGGAAGGGGTCTCAGCCTTCCGCTATTCAGCCCCCTGTCTGGGGGCTGCCCAGGATCTGTGGAGGAGAGGCCAGCCCTCAGGGTGCCGTGGGCAGCCAGGCCTGGCCATCAGGGCCACCCTGGCTCAGAGCAGGGAGGTGGCAGCTGCTCTCCAGATGGTCCCGTGGCTTCGCCCATCAGCCTTCATCGCACACGCGCGAAACTGCGGGTACGGATTGCGCGCAAATCCACACAGCGTCAGCCACAGGAAAATGGGGCTTCAAAGAACAGCAAACTGCTTGCAGAAAAGCAAACTTAACCAGGAAGAAGTTTTACTGTAAGTACCCTAGGTGTCCTGCCTTCTTCTAGTTTCTTGTCCACGGAGATCAAAGTTAAGCACTTCACTTTTCTTTCTTTGTGAACTTTGCTTCAGAGATGCACTACAAAAGAGTCAGGGGGAGGGGAGAGAAGGTGTGATTCAGCTGTCACTACTGTGACACCATAAAATCCACATGGAGTAGCTCAAATATGGACTAGTTCCCTCTCTGAAAACAGCATTCATCCTCTGATTCCATAAGCTAAAGACACCAGTCTTCCACAAAAAATGCTGTTAAGGCTTGACTGCTTCTGAATTTAGGGAATTTTGTATCACCTTCACATGTGGTAGCATCCAGGAATTAAGCAGGTTTTGGTTGGGCCCTCCAGTGATGCTGTCACCAAGCTGGCTCAGGGGAAAGCAGTGCCCTTAGCAGGGATCCCAGCCAGGCTGTCTCAGTCAGTCTCTCTCACTGCTGCTGGTGCTGATGAAGCTGCTGAGGTCAGGAGGGTCACGGAAGCTTCATTTACACCACAAATCTGCTTTGTATCAGGCAGAGCATTCAAACTCAGTGTCAACAGTGGTAACTCAGTGATAACTGAGTGGTCTTCCATCTCCACGTTCCTCTGACTGTCCCTTGCTGTAACTGGAATTGGCCTGGCTGTTGATGGAAAGTTATTTCAAGGCTTCTGTACCCTTCAGACTCAGGTTTCAAGACTGGAAAGAACATTACAGGTTTCTCTTAAATCCCACTCAAGCCATGACTCTGATTTGTCAAGGACCTTTCAAGGTTGTTGATTTGTCACTACCCTTGTAACTCCCCACAGAACATATCTGTATCCCTTGTACCCACCAATTACCACAAAGCATTTTCCCTGCAAACAGAAACACCCTTCCTTCCCACATCCATGTGAACTTAGACAAGTAACCAAAAGACAAAGAAATTTTAAATGTGTTTTCTTAAAGGGATGTGTATACCATCAGCAAGCATCAATTTTCACAACTGTCCCTTGTTTCAACATCATTTTAAAAGCTCTCAGATGCCCCATAACAAAACTGAAAAATCAAATCTGCTCTTCTGAGACTAAAGAGAATCTACTGAAAAGACTGTGTGAAAATACAAAATATCACCCAAACCACAGGAAGTATGTTCTCTCTTTCCCGCCTCCTCTGATGCTCGTTCTACCATGGATAAGGTATTAAAATTATTTTTGAGTATTTATTCAAGCACTTCTTATAGTGCTCAGTCATTCATTATGAAAATTGTCATGTCCTTATGTTCATGGTTTCCCATCCTGCACAATTAGGACACATCCATCAACAACATCGTAAAACATACACCTGCACTATAATCAAGTGCAGTATAAACTGCAACAACCCCTCCAACAAAATATTGTGTGCACAGTTTGGAAATTTTAAAATGTTTGCACTGGGAGAAAAAAGAAGAAAAAAATCTTGATTTTCAGCACCCACATACATGAAACATCAGTTTG
Organism: Tichodroma muraria; assembly: GCA_013390105.1. NCBI lineage: Eukaryota > Metazoa > Chordata > Aves > Passeriformes > Sittidae > Tichodroma > Tichodroma muraria. The sequence continues at coordinate 2,387 of WAAG01015113.1, read as the reverse complement.
AGTCATAAACTGCTCAGGATCTGTCTTACAAAATAAATGTTCTTAAATACCCCACCGTTCATCTTGGAAACTTGTTTTTGAACCTTCTGTGCAGATTAGAAGGTGCTTCTTACCTGTTCTCCAATTCATCCTCTCATTTTATGTGCTGGTATTGTCTTTCATGTCATAAAGTCCCTTTCCTCCAACCCTGGCCAGTTTCCCTTCAGGATTTGATCCAGCATCATTAAACCACCAATCAAGAACAGCAGAGAACAGCAGTTAAATGGCAGTTTGAAGTATTTTAACAGTAGTTGAAGCTCCCACATAGGTAATACATTTCTGCAGTGTACACATTGTGCAGGCTGTGGGAATAAATGGCTTGGGGTATCTTGAACATCTGCTCCCTGAAAGCTGTGCCAAGTCTGTGGAGCTGCAGCGATGGACAGGAAAGAGAGCAGGCCCTTCCCTGCTGTGTTTCACAGGGAGCCTGAGGCGCCTTCTCCTGAGAGCCCAGCTGAGCATTCAACCACTCCCCCCTCTACAGGTTAAATGGACACACAAGAACAAGCTGGTGAGTCAGCACTCCTGATTAATTCTTTTGTGTTTCATCAACTAACCTTTTTCCTTCCAAGTTATATGTTTTTTTCTGAAAAAAAGAGTATTGTTTTATGTTACTGCAGACACCTCACATAATAACAGATTAAAACAGATCTTACACGCTAAAGGCCTTTTCAGACACTTTGAAATTGAGTTTTTGAAGGTTCAGGGCGGGACCCCTGTTGCTTTCCAGGGGCAAGTATTGTCCAGTGGAAAGATTGGAGCAAAATGAAAGTAAAAGTGGGTGGTTCTGCCATGTTTCTCCCTTACCAACCAGTTTCTTCCTCCTCATGATACAAAATTTACAGCAAAATGGAATGGTATTTTAGGGTAGTGCGGACTGCAATATGCATACTTGGTAACACCTCCTGTCCAGTTTTTGAAAGAGTACCTAAGTTTTGGAAGAAGAAAATGATGAAACATGCAAAAGCCTCAAGAAGATTTACTATCATTGCATGCCATATGCCCTGGTTTGGCCCTGATTTGCCACTGTGTTAATATTTACACATGATTAAATACTACATACTAAATACTAAAAAAAGCCTTGGGAGAAAGGAAGCATCCTCTGAACTCCAGGGAGCTGCACAACCACCTTTCCCAGCTACACCTAAAGGTCCTTCTGCAGCACTGCCTGTGAAGCAACACCTACAGACCTGCCTGGCTAACAAATGTGGAGCTCTGGTTTTACTTGGACTTTTGCTGTAGCATGCAAGAGGCAATATAAAAGCCAATACAAGCAAGAGAGGGGAAGGAACATGGAAATTCTGTTTTCTTGCACTGTAAAATATAAATTTTCTGGAATGCACTAAATGACTATATGCACCCAACATTTGCTCAGTCTATGGCCATAATTGGCAAGCAATTTAGAGGGGGAAACAAAAAAAGTGTTCTGCATAAAATTCCACCGTTCAAAGTGCAAAGTATAATGAGTCACTGTTGACTAATCTGAAAGGTCAATATGCAAAACTGAAGAAGCACATACAGTCTAGAAAAGCATGCTGTCAGCTCCTCCAAAACTCAAAAGCAGCAAAGGTTTTGTCCTATGCAAATCATATAATCCCAATTCCTGCCAGGTTAGTTTCATTCCCTGTAGAAACTTAGTCTAAGCCAAGGCAATAATTAGATTCACACCTTTTAATTGCTTTTTTTCCTCTTTGGGTTAAAAAAGCCAGAATTTCTGCATTTCTGTTGGGAGGGAAAAGAAAGCAGAAACCAAATAAAAGCCTACCCTAAGAGATCTGTCACTTCTCTCTCCAGTCCAAGACACGTTCCTGCTCTTATAACCTTTTCTGGGCATACTGAAGGAGGTGTTTCTGTGTGATTTGGGAATTGCAAAGACAGATCCCCATATCAGCCACCCTATGGCCACACAGCAACAAGGAGAGCAGCTGCCACAGCTCTGGATTTGCTCACCACTGCTGGGAAGAGGAGAATGCTGCATGTGCAGAACCAGGCAGAGGATGCAAACCAATGTACAACCCCCCCTTTCTACGTTCCC